>JAVIAB010000008.1:27693934-27966434 GCA_032433765.1 Megaustenia siamemsis
TATATTTGGAGGAATTACCGCTTCATATGAGTGAGCACCCACGGACTTGTCATCTTGAACGTAATGCGCGCCAATTTCCCTGTTTTAAGCACTAAAAAACACATAAAACGCGTCATAGTTATAATTTTATATCCGGTGCATCCCATTTCCTGTCGTTTTGTTGTGATTTATGTGCAACGGCGTATCCTAATTATTGGGTAATTTCGTTAAATTTGTGATCTGTTAGTCAATGGGTATAAAAGTAAAGTTCACTTACATTGCAATCAGTGGCAATAAAGGTGTATAAATATTTTTGCATAGAAGCTAAGCGTGGAAAACTGTATCGAAGCATCTCAAAGCCAGAAAAGAGAACTATTCACGCATTGGGTATAAGCAAACGCTTTTTCAAACAAGTGCTTAAAGCTAACGGAGTGTCCAGTTCAATCAAGACTAGGACGCTAGGAAGAAAGAAAGTAGTAGATAGTTTTGACAAGGAAGTGATTAGAAGAGCAATTTGTAAAATGTTCGATTCCAATGAAACTGTGACTTTAAGAAAACTGAAAATTCGACTGAGAGCAGAAAATGACATTGTTGTGTCGAAAACAACATTATGGAGAACTGTTAGAAGCATCGGTTTTACGTTTAGAAAGTACGATAGTGGTAGAAATGTCATCTGCGAGAAGCCGCACTTAGTTTCTATGAGGAGTAAATATTTACGTGAAGTACGGGAAATGCGTAACCAAGGTTATGATATTGTATTTCTAGATGAATCTTGGATAAATTCTCACCACACAAGTGCAAAGGAATGGCAGTTATCAGATGGAAGTATTAAAAGATGTGTACCCACTGGAAAAGGACAGCGTATTATAATGGCACATGCAGGCAGCCGAAAAGAAGGGTTGGTGAGAAATGCAGAACTTATATTCACCTCTAATTATACTGACAACAGGGACTATCACACCGAGATGAATGGCCATATATTTAGAGAGTGGATTGAAAATACTCTTCTTCCAATTCTAGACAGACCATCCTGTCTGGTAATGGACAACGCGTCGTACCACAACGCTGTGGCAGAAGAAGACAAAATTCCTACATCTACCAGTACAAAAGATGTTATAAAGATCTGGCTAAGAAAGGAAGGAATTCCATTTAACGAGGGATTTTTGAAACCTGAATTACTGTCACTTGTTAAGAAATCGCAAAAGACCAAAGTATTCCAAATAGACAAAATCATTCAACAGCATGGTCATACGTGCTTGAGACTGCCCCCTTATCATCCACAATTAAACCCCATTGAACTCGTTTGGGCAAAAATTAAAGGGCAGGTGGCAGCTGAGAATACAAGTTTTAAACTATGCGATATAAAAGGACTGACATATGCTGCTCTATCACAGATTGACAAAGATTTTTGGTGCAAATGTGAAGATCATGTCTTAAAAGAAGAAAATGACTATTGGAAAAAAGATGGACTATCGTTCGTTCAGCCCAGATTAGTAATCAATATGTTAGACTCCTCTGATTCAGAATAAATGAAATAATAATGGACGTTTTTATATGTCCGCATGATCAATCTTTAGCTAAAGTTGATAACGTTTTGAAAATGTAAAGATTCTTGATATGTGTACTGCAGGCATGCAAAGAAACTAAATCACTTTCATATGTCTTGTTTACGTAAAATAATGAAAGTCACATGGAAAGACATAAAACGAACAATGTAGCTCTTTACAGTGAAGAGGATCCCGTGCTTACATCGGACTCTTTAGTCACATGCGTACCCATAAACAATAACTTTGCTTGATATGTCATGCTCGTTATCGCTCGCAACGGATAATTAATTTTTTAAATGTATTCTTTGTTGTATATTGTTTAAATAGTTTTCATTAATGGAACTGTTTATACGCTGATTTGTTTTAGACCGTCTGTAAAGGCTATAACATTGACATTCTCATAGTATTTTAAAGAAAGTAAACAATAGAAAGTAAACAGTTGATAAACGCCTCCAACTTTCAAGTTGTGTAGAGACGCCTATGTCGAGAAGCTGATTTCCATTAATGTACGGTAAATTATTTTCTCCAGGAGCAAAAAGATCCGTAAATTCACTGAGATCAAAGGAAAGTGCTGCTTCATGATGAAGCATACTTCCTACATCATTAAATTTTGTGAAATCGGTGGGACCTTGGAAAAACAAGGCCAGATGCAAAAAATCAAGTTTGTAAGTGCAGGGAAAGAGGAGATATTTCATGTTAATCGTGAACATTTAGATTTGAAACGACCAATAGTAGTACAGTATCGTCAGCATATCTTAGGTTATTGATTATCTTTCCATTAACGCTTAAGCCTGGCATCTATGTGATGTTTTTAAAAGATTTGCTCAGTGTATAGATTGAACAAGCTTGGTGATAGGATGCATCCCTGTCTTACTCCTCTTTTTAAATCAATGGGTGTAGAGTTCTCTTTGTTATATTTTATTATTGCTGTTTGTTCCCAGTATAGATTACATATTAGTCGTATGTCCATGTCGATGTATCTCTTTTAGGCATTCTATAAGTTGTTTGTGGTGTACTCTATCAAAAGCTTTGGTATTCCTTTGGTTTGGACTGCCACATCAGCGGGCTTGAGAGAACAATAGTGGAAGGCATGGTTCCTGAACGACGCATCAGAGACAAGCCGAGAAGAAGGTTGTTTCATGACATCAATGAGGCCTTGAACATGATATAAGAAGAAGTATGAGGTCTGGCTAAATATAGATATTCTTTCAGACGGACTGTGGTGAATGCAATGTTCTGTGGGAGATCTGGCTAGAGAACAATTCTTTCAGAACGGCCGTGATGAATGCGACGTTTTGTGGGAGATCTGGCTAAAGATAGATTCTTTCAGACGGACCGTTGTGAATGCAACGTTCAGTGGGTGATCTTGCCACAGACAGATTCTTTCAGACGGGCCGTTGTGAATGCAATGTTCTGTGGGAGATCTGGCTAGAGATAGATTCTTTCAGACGGGCCGTGGTGAATGCAACTTTATGTGGGAGATCTGGCTAGAGATAGATTCTTTCAGACGGGCCGTGGTGAATGCAACGTTCTGTGGGAAATCTAGCTAGAGATAGATTCTTTCATACGTGCCGTGGTGAATGCAACGTTCTGTGGGAGATCTGGCTATAGATAAATTCTTTCAGACGGGCCGTGGTGAATGCAACTGTAGACGTGGAGGGACCAATACCACGAGAAAGGAGGAGAGGAAGAGAAAAAGGGTGACTGTCCGAAATAAAGGACAAGCCAACCGGAAGTGATAACCCAAGTGAAAAAGAAGAAAAAAATATGTAACAGTCTATCTCGAGATGTGCAGGGATGTATTAGCGTAAGTTCCGAAATAGACGAGAAGTAACTGGAAAAGAAAAAAAATATGAAACAGACTATCTCCTGATGTGCGGGGATGTATAGCAACCGGAAATGATAGAGTCCAAGAGAAAGAAGAAAAAATATGAAAAAAGACTATCTCGAGATTTGCGGGGGTGTATTAGTCGAGAAATTAAACACGTGGATCGATTTGATTGGATAAGCCGACAAATATTTAAAGAGGAGACACAAAGAAACGGAAGGATTTTCTAGGAGAACATCGAGAACACGTGTAGATGTAGAGAGAGCGGCCACATGTGTGGTCCGCCAAAGGGGCTAAACATAGCCATCTTAGTAAGCAGTGATTAACTAAGTGTAGACTAAGAACCGTTAGATGTAGAGAGTTCTGAACAGTCATAGATGAAACCTCGAGGATTAGGTTAGGAGTTTCCAGAGACTTAAAGTCCACGAGACGAATAGAATAAGTAGGTTAGCGTTAGATCGGAGAAGGCTGTTCAGTGGGGAACTGAATGTTTATACTTAAGACGGACTTACATATCAGAACTTCAACATCACACATTTTAAACGTCCTGTCCTGTCCTGTCCTGTCCTGTCCTGTCCTGTTACTTGTCCTCTGACTTTATTCCACAAAGCTCGTAGAGATTGAGATGTTCATGACATGCAGGTAGTCGTAGAGATTGAGGTGTTCATGACATGCAGGTAGTCGTAGAGATTGAGATGTTCATGACATGCAGGTAGTCGTAGAGATTGAGGTGTTCATGACATGCAGGTAGTCGTAGAGATTGAGATGTTCATGACATGCAGGTAGTCGTAGAGATTGAGATGTTCATGACATGCAGGTAGTCGTAGAGATTGAGATGTTCATGACATGCAGGTAGTCGTAGAGATTGAGATGTTCATGACATGCAGGTAGTCGTAGATATTGAGATGTTCATGACATGCAGGTAGTCGTAGAGATTGAGATGTTCATGACATGCAGGTAGTCGTAGAGACTGAGGTGTTCATGACATGCAGGAAGTCGTAGAGATTGAGATGTTCATGACATGCAGGTAGTCGTAGAGATTGAGATGTTCATGACATGCAGGTAGTCGTAGAGATTGAGATGTTCATTACATGCAGGTAGTCGTAGAGATTGAGGTGTTCATGACATGCAGGTAGTCGTAGAGATTGAGGTGTTCATGACATGCAGGTAGTCGTAGAGATTGAGATGTTCATGACATGCAGGTAGTCGTAGAGATTGAGATGTTCATGACATGCAGGTAGTCGTAGAGATTGAGATGTTCATGACATGCAGGTAGTCGTAGAGATTGAGATGTTCATGACATGCAGGTAGTCGTAGAGATTGAGATGTTCATGACATGCAGGTAGTCGTAGAGATTGAGGTGTTCATGACATGCAGGTAGTCGTAGAGAAGTGTGTCCGTATTCCTCAACGGTTCTGTCAATATGATCCACCTTATTCTTATGTGTATTCCTCTCAAGCTGCAACAACTCGGGTTTTAAATATATGTCGTCGAATTTGACAATTTCCTTAGCAAGTCATGTCCTAATTTGATCTTTTGTATTTGATGCAGTAGGTACTTTGTCTTTCTATGACACAGCATTGTGATAAGATGCTTTATCTATTACTAGGCATGAAGGTCTATCCAGATTGGAAGAAGATCGTTCTTCAACTAGTCCCTGAAAATGTGTCCATTCCTTTCTGTGTTGTAGTCCCTACCGTCGATTATTTTTGATAGGAAAATAAGTCCTACGTCAAGGACAAGACCGTTTTCACAGCTTCCAACATGCGTTAGTATGATGCGCTAGCCTTTTCTGGGAAGAATTGTTCTTTTCTGTTCACCGTCTACTGATTGTCATTCTTTAGCATAGGTGAGTGGTGAGCACTGACCCAGTTTTCACGAAAGTGCCGATATAGTAAAACGGAAACCTTCTGCAGACTTATAAATTTGCATTTCAAACTCTTTCTGATGTTGGTATGAATGTCAGTTTTTTAGAAGCCAACATTATTTCAAAATAATTTCACAATATTAACTGGATAGGTCTCTAAAATAAATGGCCGCGCCGCATCATAACGTTTCATGTATACTGGTTTCAAGTGAAAGTCGAATTGGTGAATGGAGCAATCATCTCTTCGACTTATTTCAAGGTGAAAACAAAGGTATATTTAGAACAACACGACTGAGTACCGTAGATCTGCGAAATGTATGCACAAATCAGTGAGGATGACTATAATATAGCAAAAGAAGAAATCTTGTAAACTAGAGCAAATTTCTAAAAACAAAGAAATATTTATATAACGTCTTGGATATTCAAAGTCTGCATGAACAAAATCACTGCGATCAAACAGGTAGTTTTCACGCAAATCGAAAGCAAGCGTGTTCAGGAATTTATGAACGGACGATAGAAAGCTTGGTATTGTGGCATGGAAAATAGTCCACACAGAAATGATAGGACTCACTGTGGATGCAAAATAGTGGAAGCACATGATGTCTAGGATGTACACAGGAAACGTTGTCCTTTGTTCCTTGAATTGACACCAGAGCACGCGGATAAACCCAGTGTTCATTCGCTGTCATGGGAGACTCATTACAGCCAATCTCCGATTGTCCTTTTCATGAGACCATGGATGTTGGAAAAAACAACAATCAGGAGACAGATCACATAGATTTGAAATTACGTTAGGCTTATAATAATTATATAATGGGACGATCGAGTGGCAAATAAGATGTTATTTGAACGAACCAGATTCATGTATCATCACCACTGATAGCGTTCGTCGCCTGCTGAAAGTGCTGGAACATCTTCTCTCACTTGTTTCTAACATCTCTTATCATTATCAAGCGCCATGCTGACTGAGGCGTAGGCAATCATGCCCCTTCATAATTTTCTACTTCTTCAACTGATTATTAAATGTGCTGCAGATTTGCTACCGTGTAATTTTGTTTATTATCTCACCTCTACTATTGTCAGATCTACCGATTAACGATGGTAGCATCACCACCAGAGCTCACATTTCCCCTTTACGCAAACCCCAAAACCACAACCAACTATATAGATGGCCCGCCGGCAGAAAATATAATCAGAAAACACCCCAACCAGCATGACGTTTTCAGCTTTGCAAGCGCGGACGGTTGTGGGTAGAGTGACGTCAGCCGTCATTAACTAAAAACGTCACGCTAGTGGGGGTGTTTTCCAATTATTTTTTCTGCCCGCAGGCCACCTATATAGTTGGGTGTGCCAAAAACACAACGACTTAAAAGCAACATTTTGAAAAAAAAAGTAAAGTACCCCCGTCACGCCACGTGGCGTATAGGGAAATACGGTGTTAGTGCCCCTATATTTTACAGACCTTCAGCACATGATTTTTGGGGTAATGTGGTCGTATTACGCCCATGCTGCTTTACTTTCCCAGAAAAAAATCCGGTACCCATTTAAGACTGAGTGAACCCGGAAGCCGTCGGTTGGGATCGAACCCTACCCCTTGTCCATGGTAGTCCAGTTCACTAACCACTGAGCTATCGCGGCTCCTAACATTTTGAATACAAAATAAATATTCTTGAAATAAATGGCTGATAATCCCTCTGATTACATTGTTGATGGTAAATTGGTAATCGTGGTTGCTGCTGTGCATTGCTGATATAATACAGCATTCTCTGTCTTCCTTGGATGTGCAGGTATGTTTGATGCTGGAGATCGTAGTAACTCTCACACTGTGCACGGTCTCAACCGTGGGGGAAACCAACACAGAATGTCGTGACGTGGAGGACAGTTTGTCGTCATGGGCTCAACAGTTGGGAAACCTTTCCTACTCGCCCACGCATCCATCTGCGGGTGAGTTCTCTCTCTCTCTCTCTCTCTCTCTCTCTGTGTGTAACTGTATATGTGTATGTCGAGATGGAAAAAAGAGGGGATGTATATTTCCGAGATTATGGAACTATGTTCTGTTATTGTTGTATTTATTGTTCCCTGATGTATGACATGTTACATACATTTACCAAACTTCACATATCGGTATGTTCGTACCACAGTTTTTTTTTCTTTGTCGTCGTCCACGGACCAATCAAAATGCTTAACGCGTCTTGTGGTGCGTACTGTAGGGCAACAACACAATCCCTCAATTTTCTGTGAATGGTAGAACTAAATAAGCTTCAGTCGGTGGGCAAGGTTGGTGACTCACAACTGATCAAGGCCACACTGCATTTCATTTGTAGTACTCCAAAGACATGGTGTCACATCATACACTAAAGAAGGGAGATTGCTTGTATGCAACGCATTGGTGGAAATTGTTGACACGATCAACGCATTAGTGGAAATTGTTGACACGATCAACGCATTAGTGGAAATTGTTGACACGATCAACGCATTGGTGGAAATTGTTGACACGATCAACGCATTAGTGGAAATTGTTGACACGATCAACGCATTGGTGGAAATTGTTGACACGATCAACGCATTAGTGGAAATTGTTGACACGATCAACGCATTGGTGGAAATTGTTGACACGATCAACGCATTAGTGGAAATTGTTGACACGATCAACGCATTAGTGGAAATTGTTGACACGATCAACGCATTGGTGGAAATTGTTGACGCGATCAACGCATTGGTGGAAATTGTTGACGCAATCAACGCATTGGTGGAAATTGTTGACACGATCAACGCATTGGTGGAAATTGTTGACACGATCAACGCATTAGTGGAAATTGTTGACACGATCAACGCATTAGTGGAAATTGTTGACACGATCAACGCATTCGTGGAAATTGTTGGCACGATCAACGCATTGGTGGAAATTGTTGACACGATCAACGCATTGGTGGAAATTGTTGACACGATCAACGCATTGGTGGAAATTGTTGACACGATCAACGCATTGGTGGAAATTGTTGACGCAATCAACGCATTGGTGGAAATTGTTGACACGATCAACGCATTGGTGGAAATTGTTGACACGATCAAAGCATTGGTGGAAATTGTTGACACGATCAACGCATTGGTGGAAATTGTTGACACGATCAACGCATTGGTGGAAATTGTTGACAGCGCATTAGTGAAGATTGTTCATGTCAATGTAATGGTGGAAATTGTTGAAATGATTAATGAATTGACGGATTTGCTGATATGATAGATATGATAGATATGACTGATAGATATGATAGATATGATAGATATGACTAATAGATATGATAGATATGATAGATATGACTGATAGATATGATAGATATGATAGATATGACTAATAGATATGATAGATATGATAGATATGACTGATAGATATGATAGATATGATAGATATGACTGATAGATATGATAGATATGATAGATATGACTGATAGATATGATAGATATGATAGATATGACTGATAGATATGATAGATATGATAGATATGATAGATATGACTGATAGATATGATAGATATGATAGATATGATAGATATGATAGATATGATAGATATGATAGATATGATAGATATGATAGATATGATAGATATGACTGATAGATATGATAGATATGATAGATATGATAGATATGACTGATAGATATGATAGATATGATAGATATGATAGATATGATAGATATGATAGATATGATAGACCCAGAATGTCACCTCTTCCTGTTATGAACAAGCTGCGTCTACCATGAACCAGGCTAGCCAGTGCCATATTGTTTGGGTCAAGTTGAATGACGTGATCAACTCAACTTTAATATACAGTTTCTTTTTGTTCACTTCGTGGCAACCATTTACAGAGTGTCCCAATTCCGACACACACTGTACATCCTGTCTTCTCTATTTTCTTTCTTTCTTTTTTTTTCTTTTTTCTTTCATTCTTGTTCTTCCTTTGTTCCTTTGTTTGTTTCTTTCTTTCTTCACTTCTTAAGAGGTTCGGGTGTCGATGGGGATATATAGTTCTGGCTCTCGCCCTTTTGGCTGCTTCAATCATTGCCAATTGATTTTGTTATAGCGTTACTTTGATGTTGTCTGTCAATCTTACTCTAGGTGTGCCTTTTACTCTTCTTTCTACTTTTGTCTCACTGTTTCCCCACGAGACTTTATTACATTCACTTTTTTTAAGCATTCTTTCTGCTGTGAGATAGTTATAGTAATGGTTTCTAATATATTTTTCGACGACACGACTTATCCAATTCCAACTTCTACCTGTTATCACTGAATGCATCTCCTCCTACTTGTGTTTACTGAGTAGTTGTCTTTTGTCGCGTTTATTTGGTGTTTTCTTGGCGGTTTAAAAAAAATTATAAACATTTTCCGAAATTTCTGCCAGAATGTTTCTTTCTATGTTGTTCTGCATCTTTCAGATTCAGACAGGGAGGGGGCAAAAGCATCTGTCAGCAACAGGCCTGAAAGCGGACCGTGACCTATAGCTGACTGTTCGATACAGAATCGGGAAAGCAGAATTATTCACACCTTATACTTCATCTCCTCGCGGTGCCCTTAGAAACAGGTTGCCTAGTGAGTTAAGATCGAGAGAGAAAGCAACCCTGGTACTGAAAATGCCATACTGTAGACGGATATGCCGGGTTAAAAGACGCAAAATTAACGAGAATACAACGTATCACATAAACTGTTCGTCTTTTTAAGGACGGACGATGAAGCGGAATAAAAAGACAATTCCTTTACTCGCTAGAGTAGTGCAGATAACAAAGATTGACACACAAATACTGTCAAGTATGAGTGTTTCTTCAGCCCAAGTTGCTGTTCTGCTCAACGAGTTATCTTGACAGATCCCAATCACCTTCAGGACAGGAAATGTTCATATTTTTTATATAGAAAAAATGTACATGAAAAGTTCTTTCCCCTGCCTTGCTAGGCGGATGGGGAATGTGGTGTTAGTGAGCAGATTTGTCCATGCACATATTTAAGTAATGTGGTTAGTAAACAACGGGAGAAACAGGAAGAAAACACCGAAAGATTGGACAAGCCTCAACTCTGCAGGGTTCCAAAGAATGACTGAAGGTAGAGATCAATGGAGAAGGTTGTCAGTGGCACACCGACGACTCTCATGGTTATGGGATGAGGAGGGAAGGAAGGAAGGAAGGAATGTTAAAGGCCAGGCCGCCTTAACTTCATAGAAAAATCTCATGTACCTATTTTTAGAACCTGGGTGAATCCCGAAGCCTTGTCGATCCGAAAAAAAATGCCACTTCTGGGATTTGAACCCGAACTCTTCTAATCAGGAAGAGAACGTGCTAATCACTGAGCTGAAAGTGTTAATGACGTGCTTGTGGATGTTTCATTATCTCTGTTAGAATGTAAGATGAATGTCAATCTGAAATGCCTTGCGTATGAAAAGCCTGAAAATGAAGCACTACGGCCAACAAAAATAAGCACTCTCAAGGAGTGTCATTTGCGCACGTAAAACAACAATTGTTAGAGTCTTTTTTGTGTCGACAACTGGGGAAAATATGCTTCAATTGCAACACGATCGTTTCAGTTTCTCTGAAAAACAAGTATATTTAATTCAAGCTTATTTCTTTACAATTATCATGCAACCCATACAACTTAAATTGTTACAATTATCATGCAACCCGTACAACTTAAATTGTTACAATTATCATATAACCCATACAACTTAAATTGTTACAATTATCATATAACCCATACAACTTAAATTGTTACAATTATCATATAACCCATACAACTTAAATTGTTACAATTATCATATAACCCATACAACTTAAATTGTTACAATTATCATATAACCCATACAACTTAAATTGTTACAATTATCATGCAACCCATACAACTTAAATTGTTACAATTATCATGCAACCCATACAACTTAAATTGTTACAATTATCATATAACCCGTACAGCCTATATTATTACAATTATCACATAACCTATGCAGTTTATATTGCTACAGTTATCACATATCCTGTGCAGCGTATATTGTTTCATCATTAATATAACCTTTACAGTTTATATTGTTTCATCATTAATATAACCTTTACAGTTTATATTGCTACAGTTATCACATATCCTGTGCAGCGTATATTGTTTCATCATTAATATAACCTATATAATATATACAGAAAAATTGATAGATTGTGTTCTGTCGCCGGATTTGTTTTCACTTTACAGCGAACATATTATGAGCTCAATAGTAGACAAAAAATGAATTGAAGTCAACGGTCACAGCATAAATAATTATATAATTTGCGATATGCAGATGACAACTACATTACTTCAACAATCATGTGCTGAAGGTCTGTAAAATATAGGGTCACTAACACCATATTTCCCTATACGCCACTTGGCGTGACAGGGGTACTTTACTTACTTTTACACAGATGACACAGTCTTAATATCAGAGACAAAGAATGAACTACAAGAATGATAGACATAATAGTTAAAGCAAGCAACAAAAAAGGTATCAGTCTGAATAATAAGAAAACAGAAGTAATGGTCATATCAAAGAAACAATCATCACCATCATGCAGCATAAAAATAAACAGGACAAATTTTAAACAAGTGCAACGCGTCAAATACTTGGTCACAATAATAACATCAGATGGAAGATGAACCACGGAAATAAAAAGTAGAATAGCTCAGGCCAAAAAAGCATTTAAGAAAATGAAAAATATCTTATGCAACAAATCTATGCCAATAGAAATGAGAAAGAGAGTTAATCGGTGCTATATATAACCAATTCTGAGCTATAGAAGTGAATCATGGACAGTAGACAAACAAATGAAAAGACGATTAGAGGCCACAGAGATGGGATTTCTCAGAATAATGTTGAAAGTTCACTGGACAGCTAAAAAGACCAACGAAGAAGTTCTCAAAGAGGCCAATACAAAAAGGCAGCTCCTAAAAAACATCAGAAAGAAACATTCAACATTTTTCGGGCACATCATGAGAAGAGGAAAGTTAGAATACTTGGTTACAACTGGCAAAATAAAAGGAAAGAGAGATCGCGGACGACAAAGAGAGAAAATACTGGATAGCTTGGTGTCATGGCTTGGAAAGCACTCAACAACAGAACTGATACGATGCACTGTAGATAGAAGATTGTGGAAGGACATGATCGCCTACGCCAACCGGTATGGTACATGATGATGATCATGATGAAGTGAACTAAAGCCATAGCCTGTACACTGCGTGTCGACTGTACTAGACATGTAGTCTTTACAAAAAGCTTCTCAGTAAATCCCATCTCAGACCCCGGAAATTGAATAATAACGTCATATATATATATATATATATATATATATATATATATATAGGAAGAGAGAGAGAGAGAGAGAGAGAGAGAGAGAGAGAGAGAGAGAGAGAGCTTCTTCTAATCCAAATAAATATTATAATTTCTTCAATTGCTCGACGGCTCAGTTTCCAAATGTGACTTATTTTGTGGGTTCCATAGTTCACCCAGCCTATCAAAATGTGTGATACAATTTTATTTCAAGAAAGTTTGAAAACCTGAATTGGTTCCAACCATAACCCTCATAAAGCTCAGTGGTTAGTGAACTGGACTACAAAGGACAAGGGTAGGACTCGATCCCAACCGACGGCTTCTGGGTTCACCCAGCCTTAAATGGGTACCGGATTTTTTTCTGGGAAAGTAAAGCAGCACGGGCGTAATACCGACCACATTACCCAAAAATCATGTGCTGAAGGTCTGCAAAAATTATGGTCACTAACACCATATTTCCCTATACGCCATTTGGCGTGACGGGGGTACTTTACTTTTTTTTTTATATCCCTCATAAATGTGTTTCACCGAACATTATAGAGAAAGAAACTTCACAGAGCTGGCGAATGCTTTCGTTAAATTATTAAATTGTATAATTAATAGTATAAAATAGCCTATACGAATATACGAGTATAATAACAATTGTGAGTGCGTGTATTTGAGTGTGGGTTGTCTTCTTGCAGATACAAGCAGATTTCGTCATAACCTTCAGTCTACCTGTCCAGCGATGCCTGAATACAGATCGACAAGGCCTGGCCTGCACCGGGTATCGCTTTGTCCCTGGACTTATGTGACCGACTTTGATTATGACAGGTAGGTGCTTTTTCTCTGTGTAACTCTCATATAATAGTCTATAATTAGTAGAGATAACAATAAGAAGATTCGAGGTGTAGACGGGTATTCATTCATTACTCACTCTCAGGCCGATGGTGGTTCAAAGGGCGGAGGTCATAGTTCTCTACGATCGACTATTTGCTGCTAGTTCTAGTAAGTCTTAGTTGTTTCTTACTCCTTTTGTTGAGCCTTCCCTGATCATTGTTCTGCTTAGTGATTCTCTGAGTCTGTCGTTTTTTTCTTCTTTTACCGGATAGTTTCCACATGAAGGCCAGATAGGGAAGTATTTCTTCATCCATTATGAGAACGTGACGAATACACAAAGTTCTACTTCTTACGCTAGTAGTTTAAACTCATGAGATTGTTGTTGTAGAGTTTTCTTTTAATGCTATCTACTTTTAGTCAGCCTCCAGCTTTGCTTCCATCTCCTCTACTTATTTATATATGTCTTATCTTTGCTTCCATCTCCTCTACTTATTTATATATGTCTTATCTTTGCTTCCATCTCCTCCACTTATTTATATATGTCTTATCTTTGCTTCCATCTCCTCTACTTATTTATATATGTCTTATCTTTGCTTCCATCTCCTCTACTTATTTATATATGTCTTATCTTTGCTTCCATCTCCTCTACTTATTTATATATGTCTTATCTTTGCTTCCATCTCCTCTACTTATTTATATATGTCTTATCTTTGCTTCCATCTCCTCTACTTATTTATATATGTCTTATCTTTGCTTCCATGTCCTCTACTTATTTATATATGTCTTATCTTTGCTTCCATCTCCTCTACTTATTTATATATGTCTTATCTTTGCTTCCATCTCCTCTACTTATTTATATATGTCTTATCTTTGCTTCCATGTCCTCTACTTATTTATATATGTCTTATCTTTGCTTCCATCTCCTCTACTTATTTATATATGTCTTATCTTTGCTTCCATCTCCTCTACTTATTTATATATGTCTTATCGCAACAAAGACTTTTAAACATTTACTATTGGATAAGCACCAAATAAAACTCAAAGAGGGGAAAATAAACCAAACAAGAATGCCGGTCAAGCTCTATAGAGGGAGAAGTCGCCGGAAGTACATCGGCCAAATGCTCAGAATGGACGGAAGAAGACTTCAGTTTTCATGTGGACGCCGGGTGACAAAAGTAAATAACAAGACCAACATCAACTCTTGGGGGAATCATCATTAGGGAGAGCTCAACTATGGTCTTAAGAAAACCTAACAGTGACCAGCAGACTATTAAACAGGACCTAACAGTTACTACCTGAGTATTAAACAAGACCTAACGGTGACCATAAGACTATTAAAAAGGACCTAACAGTTACTATCTGAGTATTAAACAAGACCTAACAGTGACCTTAAGACTATTAAACAGGACCTAACAGTGACCATCAGACTATTAAACAAGACCTAACAGTGACCAGCAGACTATTAAACAAGACTTAACAGTGACCAGCAGACTATTAAACAAGACCTAACAGTTACTATCAGACTATTAAACAAGACCTAACAGTGACCATCAGACTATTAAACAAGACCTAACAGTGACCAGCAGACTATTAAACAAGACCTAACAGTGACCAGCAGACTATTAAACAAGACCTAACAGTGACCATCAGACTATTAAACAAGACCTAACAGTGACCAGCAGACTATTAAACAAGACCTAACAGTTACTATCAGACTATTAAACAAGACCTAACAGTTACTATCAGACTATTAAACAAGACCTAACAGTGACCATCAGACTATTAAACAAGACCTAACAGTGACCAGCAGACTATTAAACAAGACCTAACAGTTACTATCAGACTATTAAATAAGACCTAACAGTTACTATCAGACTATTAACAAGACCTAACAGTTACTATCAGACTATTAAACAAGACCTAACAGTTACTATCAGACTATTAAACAAGACCTAACAGTTACTATCAGACTATTAAACAAGACCTAACAGTGACCATCAGACTATTAAACAAGACCTAACAGTGACCAGCAGACTATTAAACAAGACCTAACAGTGAGCTTCATAAAATGTGGGAGAGGGAAGAAATCCTAAGGACTGTAAAGAAGGTTATATGATCAAACTACCAAAGAAAGGAAGTTTACAGGAGTGTACAAATTATAGGGGAATTATGCTACTATCAGTGCCAGGAAAAATATTAAGCAGAATCATTCTGGAGAGACAGAAAGAGGCCATAGGGAAACATTTGAGAGATAAACAAGCAGGTTTTAAGAAGAATAGATCATGTGCTGATCAAATAACTACCCTACGTATAATAGTTGAACAACGTTTAGAACTAAAATACCCACTTTATATTGGATTCATAGATTACGAAGACATTTGATAGTTTAGACAGAAGAATGCTTTGGAAGTTGCTGAGTCATTACGGAATCCCAATAAAGTTTATTAACCTGATAAAAACAATGTATGAAGGAATGAAATGTAGTGTGGTGCATGAAGGGCAGCTTACAGAAGCATTTGAAATAAGAACAGGAGTAAGGCAGGGATGCCTTCTATCTCCATTTCTCTTTTTACTAGCCTTAAATTGGATTATGAAAATAAGGTCTAAGGAAAATACTTGGTATAGCGTGGAACGAATTCAAAACAAACGAGGAAATTAGAGAAATCGGCAATCATTTACTAATATCTTTAGTAATCAAGAAAACTTTGGCAAAATTTAGAAACCTACGGGATAGCAGGACAACTACTAGATAATATAATGGCATTATATTAAAACAGTCAAAGTGCCGTTAGAACATCGGAAGGTCTGTCAGAATGGTTTCAGGTTACAACGGGTGTAAGACAAGGATGCGTCCTCTCACCGCTCCTCTTCATCATATATATGGACAAAATAAATCAGGAAACAACCAACAATAAGGAAAAATCAAATAATAACATAGAGGTAGAAAACTCCACTATCAACGAGCTATTCTTCGCAGATGACCAATGCCTAATATATGATGATGAAAACCTGCTACAACAGCATTTAACATCTCTAGATAAAAGCTGCACAAACTACAGCATGCAAATTAACACAGCAAAAACAGAGGCTATAAGAATAAGTAAATTAAGACACCCATTAGACGTACAATCTGACATATATCTGAGCAGTAATATAGATAAAGAGGGAGGAACAGAAAATGATACCAAAATAAGGATATCAAAAGCAAGAGGAGCATTTGTTGCACTGTGAAACATATGGAAATCCAAAGAATTAGGTTAAATACTAAAATAAAAAATTTAAACTCCAATGTTGTCAGTCTTATAAGGATGTGAAACACGGAGAACAACAAAAATGACAATCGTGAAGATAAAGACTTTCATTAACTGATGCTTACGCAGAATAAAAGGATGGAAATGGCAGGACAAATTTACTATCATAGAATTATGGAAATGTACCAGTCAAATACCAGTGGATAAAGAGATACAGCGAAGACGATGGCGCTGGATAGGACGCACACTGCGGAAGCCAACTGAAAGTATTACACAACAGGCCCTTTTTGGAATCCCCAGGGAAAAAAGACAAGGAGGACGACTAAGGAATTCTTGGAGAAGACAAACAGAAGCAGAGATTTTGATGATGGCGGAAGACATGGAATGATCTTAAAATAATAGCGAGAAACACAACGGCTTGGAAAGTGTTAGTTGAAGACCTATGCTCCACAGGGAGCTGAGCTGAAAGGATGAAGAGGAAGAACAGTGACTATCAGTCCATTAGACAAAACATAACAGTTACCATCACACTATTAAACAACTCATATCAATTACCATTACAGTATTAAACAACTCATAACAATTACCATTACAGTATTAAACAACTCATAACAATTACTATCACACTATTAAACAAGACATAACAATTACCATCACACTATTAAACAAGACAAAACAGTTACCATCACACTATTAAACAAGACATAACAATTACCATCACACTATGAAACAAGACATAACAATTACCATCACACTATTAAACAAGACATAACAATTGCCATCACACTATTAAACAAGACATAACAGTTACCATCACACTATTAAACAAGGCATAACAGTTACCATCACACTATTAAACAAGACATAGCAGTTACCATCACACTATTAAACAAGACATAACAGTTACCATCACACTATTAAACAAGACATAACAGTTACCATCACACTATTAAACAAGACATAACAGTTACCATCACACTATTAAACAAGACCTAACAATTACCATCACACTATTAAACAAGACCTAACAATTACCATCAAACTATTAAACAAGACCTAACAATTACCATCACACTATTAAACAAGACCTAACAATTACCATCACATTATTAAACAAGACCTAACAATTACCATCACACTATTATACAACTCATAACAGTTACCATCAAACTATAAACAAGACCTAACAATTACCATCACACTATTAAACAAGACCGAACAATTACCATCACACTATTAAACAAGACATAACAATTACCATCACACTATTAAACAAGACATAACAATTACCATCACACTATTAAACAAGACATAACAATTACCATCACACTATTAAACAAGACATAACAATTACCATCACACTATTAAACAAGACATAACAATTACCATCACACTATTAAACAAGACATAACAATTACCATCACACTATTAAACAAGACATAACAGTTACCATCACACTATTAAACAAGACCTAACCTCAGGGCTGAAAGAAATCAACGATTGGATTCTTAGATTGGGATCCCTGGAACTGAACTTCCCATATCCCACGCAACATCGTAGAGGAGCCTCTAGTGATAGACTAACCTGTTTGGCCAAGCGAATAGGGATCGAGAGAGAACGAGTATCCAGAAATACCCTACTGAAGGAGGATGTTTCGGGCCGAAAACAAACATAGCAGCTTTCTTTAAAACTACAACATAACTTGCATACGCTCATATAACGCCATTTAACGGGCAGACGATGAAAAGGAGTAATTGTCGGATGAATACAGAAGGTGAACAAGAAGAGAAAAAGGAGAAGACTTAGAGGAAAAAGAAAAGGACATGAGATTAAGAGGAAGAAGAAGCAGGAAAAGAAGAAAAAGAAGAAGGAAATTAAGAAGATGGAAAAGATCAAAAGAGAAGGAAAAGAAGAGGAAGAGTAGAAGATGGAACAGAGAAAAACAACAATAGTAAGCACAAGATTATGTCTAAAAGTGGCAAGGACGTCTAAACTGAACAAATAAGTATAAACATTGAAAATAAAGAAAAGAAAGGAAGAAGTGATATGGTAACAGCTTTAAGTAGGTGAGAAACAAAACAAAAATAGAAGGACGCTTCGGCCCAGTTGGCTTTCAGCTGTAACAATAAAAAAAAAGAAGATAACGTAAGCTGTTACCATACGACTTTTTCATTTTTTCTAAATTGTTATTTCTACCATCGGCTTTACAACAGCTTCGCATTTGTGTGCATCTTGAAGCATTTGAATGTCTCTACTCCCTTCACAAACAATAGCTTTCTACAATCCTGTATAAATAGCGCAACTCATGTGTGTCTTCATTTTGTACATCTTTTCAGATTCCCGCATCAAATGGTATACGCCCAGTGTACGTGTGGACGATGTGCCGCTCCCAACGGATTGCAGCATCTATGTCGTCCCCTCTATCAATCCTTCCACGTGATACGCCGGGTGTGTGAGGACGGGGCGTTCAGGTACCGATTCTCCTACGAGAGCTTGCCTATAGCCTGTATATGTTCATACAGGGAGACGTTCGTGGTCGACTGAGTCTAGGAGGACTTCTACAGGACCTAAATGTCCCACCTCAATCAGAAATAATTTTAACTTTTATTTCATTATCATATCATCTTCCTCTTCATTATCCTCCTCATTTTCTGTTACTTTTCTCTATGTTTATCTTCTTCATTTCTCTTTTTTTTTCATCTTCAACTTCATTTCTGTCTTCCTTCTTTTATCCGACTTTATCGTCGTTTGCCTTTCTCCTTTTCCATTGTCATCATCATCATTTTCTTTTCATCTGCACATTCTTCCTTATATCTTCTTCATTATTATTTTCGTCTTCTGTAACTTATGCATTTCCCTCTGTATTTACTTTAATTTTCTTCCACTTCCAATTTTTCTAGTTGTGATCTACTTCTGACATGCATCTCTTCGCTTATACTTTAGTTGTCTTAGTCAGCTACCAGCTTCAGTCACAGCAATGTTTGAACATTACGTTGTACGAGATCCCTGTTAATTATATTATTTTATGGATTAAACTATACACATATATGTGGCGGATAAACCGTGCATTCTGCACAAACCAGATATACATTCAAAAGTTTCGTGAGAATTCCTTTCACATAAGCACACATTCATTGAAGAACCAGAATTACAAACGTGTAGCATTTATGTTGTGTCGGGTCACGGAAATGTGTGCAATATTTGTATCAAGTCTGAGAACAAGACAGGAGGATACGACAGTTGTCACATTCTTTATGAACATATATACATATTTTGATAGGTGCCTGTTGTCACAATTACATGTTTCGAGTTTTCATGGCACATTTAGACAAATGTTATCAAATTTGTATTACATGAGCTAAAGTAGCCATAGTAGCGGCTGCTGTAATCTCTTTAACGCTAAAGAGTTAAACAGACACATTTAGACTGCTATTGTCGCATCTCTTCCCTACATCTATAATGACATATTTAGACAGTTATTGTCACATTTCTTCCCTACATCTATAATGACATATTTAGACAGTTATTGTCACATTTCTTCCCTACATCTATAATGACATATTTAGACAGTAATTGTCACATTTCTTCCATACATCTATAATGGCATATTTAGACAGTTATTGTCACATTTCTTCCCTACATCTATAATGACATATTTAGACTGTTTGACGTCACATTAATTCTAATGCCACAATGAGACGATAACTATCATACTTCTGTTGTTTAAGCTAATATCATATTAGACAGCTGTTCCCATATTTATGTTACTAGAACAACAATGGCACATGTGATATCACATTTATCAGTGCTTGAGCTACATGACAACAGTTGTTGCATTTCATGTCGAATAATACAAATCTATATAAATCTGTTAAGGGAGCCGCGATAACTCAGTGGTTAGTGAGCTGGACTACATAGGACAAGGGGTAGGGTTCGATCCCAACCGATGGCTTCCGGGTTCACCCAGCCTTTAATGGGTACCGGATTTTTTTCTGGGAAAGTAAAGCAGCGCGGGCGTAATACCGACCACATTACCCCAAAAATCATGTGCTGAAGGTCTGTAAAATATAGGGTCACTAACACCATATTTCCCTATACGCCACTTGGCGTGACTGTACTTTTTTACTATATAAGTCTGTTACTTATTTGTGAACTTTCCACCATGGTTGGTTTTCCCGTCTCTGTGCTGCTTCAATATCTCTTGTTCTCATGTTTGTCTGGTGGACTGCTGTCATCATTCACCATCTTTCTCTAGGACACAACTCTGAAGGTCACGTGGAGGTCAAGTTTCTCCATATTTGTGAACTGTGAAAGAGAAGATAACTCTAAGACAAGTTATCACATTCCAGCAACACGCGCGCGCGCACACACATACACACACGCATACACACACAGAAGTTTGCACAGATTAAGAACACATTCATCTCCTCAACACATCTATCTATCTGTCTATTGTCCTTTCGAGCCGAAGACGGTACATAGGGCAGAACCACAATCTCAAAAACAGAAACCTTGCGTGCCAAAATGGCACATATTGCAGAGATCACTGCTTCTAAAAACTATGGCGCTGTTTCCATAACAATGCTTTTTACAATGACAGCTTGTCAAGCCATCGATCAACATAAAACATAAAACATATTGAGAGAAACGTTTCTTTACCAAAATAATAAACACTAATGTTTATAGTGACCCGGGAAAACAATATGTTAGACCATTTTGATGGAGCATAATTTATTTGAAGGGCCGAAACACTTGCTTAACGGGTACTGATGATCAGATCACCTCATGCTGCCAAGCTTGTTTAGAGAATGTCCTATCATCCCTGACCATTTCTGAGAACAATGTAAAATATATTACTCTGTAATTATTTCTTTTAATTTAAAAAGAAAAGTAGAATAATTACTGTGGGTTCAATATCCCACCAGTTATAATGATAGGTCACAAAAATGAGTAGTTCTACTGTAACATGAATAGAGATTGCAGAAATTGGGGGAGATTACCTTCTTCCAGATTTGTGTTCATGAACATTTCGGATTTCATTTCAATGAAGAGCCTGAATATGTTAGAATGTAGAATCATTGACAAATGTATAGTGGTAAATATAACTGCAATAGACGTGAAATTAGTGTCAGTAAGTGATGGCGTAGACGTTAATGATAAACAGATATAACAAGAAAACAAGGAAATGAAATTAGAGAATCATTTAAAATATTTGGAAAGTTTACTATTTTCAAAGAGAAAAAAGGGAAGTATGAAAGAGAGAATAGACGCAAAAATGCAACAATCTATTGGGCAATTAATCTAATTAATGTTAAACAATATAGATGAGGCAATTGATACAAAAAGGGTGTTATACTAACTTTGTTCTTTCAGTGTAAAGCATGGTCTTTTATAGTCAAATACAACAGAAATATTAGCATTGGAATGAGAATGTCTCAGAAATATACAGAATGTAGCAAGAAGAAACATAATCTAGTAGGAATTTACTTGAAGACAAGAAGGTGTTTCCTGGACAAGACTAAGAAAAACAAAGAAAAGAACAGCACATAACGGTAGATATATATTGTAAACAAGGATACCTCCCTTTTAGATGGTCGCAAAATTTGGATGATGTCGATTGAAATAAACACCTGACAAAAATCGTGTTTTGTTACGTTTGTTTGTTCTGTATTATATTGTAATTGTCTTACTGGATATTTGTTCAAGTTGTGATCTTGTTTGTTAGTGACCTAGCATTAACGTTCAGATGGACAATCCAACCAGTAAAATGAAGATGCGAACACAAAAATCAGGTAGGAGACATTGATTAGTCTTGTAAGATGACTTTTCTATGAGAGACAACCTTGACTACAAACTGCTGCGCTGCATGAAGGTAAAGGAAAATCAAAGGCTAAAGTGTAGCGAATAGAAACATTGGTTATAGAAGAGACACATTGTAGCGAATAGAAACATTGGTTATAGAAGAGACACATTGTAGCGAATAGAAACATTGGTTATAGAAGAGACACATTGTAGCGAATAGAAACATTGGTTATAGAAGAGACACATTGTAGCGAATAGAAACATTGGTTATAGAAGAGACACATTGGTTATAGAATAGAAACATTGGTTATAGAAGAGACACATTGTAGCCAATAGAAACATTGGTTATAGAAGAGACACTATGGTTATAGAATAGAAACATTGGTTATAGAAGAGACACATTGTAGCCAATAGAAACATTGGTTATAGAAGAGACACATTGTAGCCAATAGAAACATTGGTTATAGAATAGAAACATTGGTTATAGAAGAGACACATTGTAGCCAATAGAAACATTGGTTATAGAAGAGACACATTGTAGCCAATAGAAACATTGGTTATAGAATAGAAACATTGGTTATAGAAGAGACACATTGTAGCCAATAGAAACATTGGTTATAGAAGAGACACATTGTAGCCAATAGAAACATTGGTTATAGAATAGAAACATTGGTTATAGAAGAGACACATTGTAGCCAATAGAAACATTGGTTATAGAAGAGACACATTGTAGCGAATAGAAACATTGGTTATAGAAGAGACACATTGTAGCGAATAGAAACATTGGTTATAGAAGAGACACATTGGTTATAGAATAGAAACATTGGTTGTAGAAGAGAAACATTGTAGCCAATAGAAACATTGGTTATAGAAGAGACACATTGTAGCGAATAGAAACATTGGTTATAGAAGAGACACATTGTAGCGAATAGAAACATTGGTTATAGAAGAGACACATTGTAGCGAATAGAAACATTGGTTATAGAAGAGACACATTGTAGCGAATAGAAACATTGGTTATAGAAGAGACACATTGTAGCGAATAGAAACATTGGTTATAGAAGAGACACATTGTAGCGAATAGAAACATTGGTTATAGAAGAGACACATTGTAGCGAATAGAAACATTGGTTATAGAAGAGACACATTGTAGCGAATAGAAACATTGGTTATAGAAGAGACACATTGTAGCGAATAGAAACATTGGTTATAGAAGAGACACAATGGTTATAGAATAGAAACATTGGTTGTAGAAGAGAAACATTGTAGCCAATAGAAACATTGGTTATAGAAGAGACACAATGGTTATAGAATAGAAACATTGGTTGTAGAAGAGAAACATTGTAGCCAATAGAAACATTGGTTATAGAAGAGACACATTGTAGCGAATAGAAACATTGGTTATAGAAGAGACACATTGTAGCGAATAGAAACATTGGTTATAGAAGAGACACATTGTAGCGAATAGAAACATTGGTTATAGAAGAGACACAATGGTTATAGAATAGAAACATTGGTTGTAGAAGAGAAACATTGTAGCCAATAGAAACATTGGTTATAGAAGAGACACAATGGTTATAGAATAGAAACATTGGTTGTAGAAGAGAAACATTGTAGCCAATAGAAACATTGGTTATAGAAGAGACACATTGTAGCGAATAGAAACATTGGTTATAGAAGAGACACATTGTAGCGAATAGAAACATTGGTTATAGAAGAGACACATTGTAGCGAATAGAAACATTGGTTATAGAAGAGACACAATGGTTATAGAATAGAAACATTGGTTGTAGAAGAGAAACATTGTAGCCAATAGAAACATTGGTTATAGAAGAGACACAATGGTTATAGAATAGAAACATTGGTTGTAGAAGAGAAACATTGTAGCCAATAGAAACATTTGTTATAGAAGAGACACATTGTAGCGAATAGAAACATTGGTTATAGAAGAGACACATTGTAGCGAATAGAAACATTGGTTATAGAAGAGACACATTGTAGCGAATAGAAACATTGGTTATAGAAGAGACACAATGGTTATAGAATAGAAACATTGGTTGTAGAAGAGAAACATTGTAGCCAATAGAAACATTGGTTATAGAAGAGACACATTGTAGCGAATAGAAACATTGGTTATAGAAGAGACACATTGGTTATAGAATAGAAACATTGGTTGTAGAAGAGACACATTGTAGCGAATAGAAACATTGGTTATAGAAGAGACACAATGGTTATAGAATAGAAACATTGGTTGTAGAAGAGAAACATTGTAGCCAATAGAAACATTGGTTATAGAAGAGACACATTGTAGCGAATAGAAACATTGGTTATAGAAGAGACACATTGGTTATAGAAGAGACACATTGGTTATAGAAGAGACACATTGGTTATAGAAGAGACACATTGTAGCGAACAGAAACATTGGTTATAGAAGAGACACATTGGTTATAGAAGAGACACATTGGTTGTAGAAGAGACACATTGTAGCGAATAGAAACATTGGTTGTAGAAGAGACACATTGGTTATAGAAGAGACACATTGTAGCGAATAGAAACATTGGTTGTAGAAGAGACACAATGGTTATAGAATAGAAACATTGGTTGTAGAAGAGACACATTGTAGCGAATAGAAACATTGGTTGTAGAAGAGACACATTGGTTATAGAAGAGACACATTGTAGCGAATATAAACATTGGTTATAGAAGAGACACTATGGTTATAGAATAGAAACATTGGTTGTAGAAGAGACACATTGTAGCGAATAGGAACATTGGTTATAGAAGAGACACATTGTAGCGAATAGGAACATTGGTTATAGAAGAGACACAATGGTTATAGAATAGAAACATTGGTTGTAGAAGAGAAACATTAGTTATAGAATAGAAATATTGTTTATAGAATATAAACTTTCTTTATGAAATAGAAACATTGTTTATAGAATATAAACTTTCTTTATGAAATAGAAACATTATTTATAGAATATAAACTTTCTTTATGAAATAGAAACATTGTTTATAGAATATAAACTTTCTTTATGAAATAGAAACATTATTTATAGAATATAAACTTTCTTTATGAAATAGAAACATTATTTATAGAATATAAACTTTCTTTATGAAATAGAAACATTGGTTATAGAATATAAACTTTCTTTATGAAATAGAAACATTGTTTATAGAATATAAACTTTTTTTATGAAATAGAAACATTGTTTATAGAATATAAACTTTCTTTATGAAATAGAAACATTGGTTATAGAATATAAACTTTCTTTATGAAATAGAAACATTGTTTATAGAATATAAACTTTCTTTATGAAATAGAAACATTATTTATAGATCATTTTAAAATGAAAGCCGCTTACATGGATGACAAGTTGTGAATCTTTGATAGTGCCTTAAACAGAGGGTCATAAAGGTCAAGGTCAAGTACGAGACTTGAACCGGCGTCTTAGCACGCGAGTTTCTACCCATATTAGCTCGGCAGCCTATCTAGAAATGTTCGGAGATTTCTGGATAGTATCGTCTCAAGCATCGAAATTCACGATGCGAGACGACATTCCTCTTCTTCCCAGGGTAATATCCTGGTACCCATTTCTGCCAACGGCTGGCTCGACCGTGGGGTTTTTGTTTCCCAACCACGAGTACAACTCACACTACCCCCAGCGGGAATCGAATACGGGTTGTCCGAACGTCGGTAGTCTATTCAGGTGGTTTTCCCAACTAGGCTACCGAGGCCCCCAAAGAAGGTCATATTCAGGCATAATTATTGTCCATTCCTAGACAGTGTCCATTCCTAGACAGCGTGTGTTGTTTGGAAACTTTGAGTGAACTGCTTGGAATTGTTTTGTTCATGCCTGTTGTGGTCGTTGAACTTTTGAGTAGTTGGCAACAGCTACCACTGGGATATTACTTATTCACCTTTTCAATGGTGATAGTTCTGTTAGTGATAGGTCATCGATTTCTCCAGGTCACTGCCTTGTGCAAAGACTCGACTGAGTTCAAACGTTACGGGACCAAACCTAGACAGACAATCGGGAGGGAAGGACCCTAAGACAATCAGTGGTATGTTGTCCATTTGAGGGCATTCCCTGCAACTAAACTTTGGTTCCAAGCACAAGGACCTCGTCCCTCCTTCGAAACGCTTCAAAGATGAGTCGAGAGGGGCAATAATAGTGCGTTTTTGGCAGAGCACTATGTCCATGTTATTCGTCCAAGCTTAGTAGGCAAACGGAATCAGTAGTTCTATCCTCGTTAGGACAGAGCACTATGTCCATGTTATTCGTCCAAGCTTAGTAGGCAAACGGAATCGGTTGTTCCATCCTCGTTAGGACAGAGCACTATGTCTATGTTATTCGTCCAAGCTTAGTAGGCAAACGGAATCAGTAGTTCCATCCTCGTTAGGACAGAGCACTATGTCTATGTTATTCGTCCAAGCTTAGTAGGCAACGGAATCAGTAGTTCCATCCTCGTTAGGACAGAGCACTATGTCCATGTTATTCGTCCAAGCTTAGTAGGCAACGGAATCAGTAGTTCCATCCTCGTTAGGACAGAGCACTATGTCCATGTTATTCGTCCAAGCTTAGTAGGCAACGGAATCAGTAGTTCCATCCTCGTTAGGACAGAGCACTATGTCTATGTTATTCGTCCAAGCTTAGTAGGCAACGGAATCAGTAGTTCCATCCTCGTTAGGACAGAGCACTATGTCCATGTTATTCGTCCAAGCTCAGGAGCCAAACGGAATCAGTAGTTCCATCCTCGTTAGGACAGAGCACTATGTCTATGTTATTCGTCCAAGCTCAGGAGGCAAACGGAATCAGTAGTTCCATCCTCGTTAGGACAGAGCACTATGTCTATGTTATTCGTACAAGCTCAGGAGGCAAACGGAATCAGTAGTTCCATCCTCGTTAGGACAGAGCACTATGTCTATGTTATTCGTCCAAGCTCAGGAGGCAAACGGAATCAGTAGTTCCATCCTCGTTAGGACAGAGCACTATGTCTATGTTATTCGTCCAAGCTCAGGAGCCAAACGGAATCAGTAGTTCCATCCTCGTTAGGACAGAGCACTATGTCCATGTTATTCGTCCAAGCTTAGTAGGCAAACGGAATCAGTAGTTCCATCCTCGTTAGGACAGAGCAAAAAGAAGAAGTCTCCTCTCATACTGGGTACATTGAACGTTAGATGAACATCAAAAGGCAGAACAAAACAGATATACAGAAACATTGTAGGTTTATATCCTAGATGATGTATTGTTAATTTCAGAAGACAAAAGGCGCAGTAGATGAGGCCAGGCGACACAAATGCATCTTGTTTATTCTATGGTTGAATATGTCTATCATTAATGGCTCAGCCACTAGAGAAGCTGTTCAACGAAAGCAGCATCCAGCATAAGACACAAATAGTTTACCAAACTACTGACTTATCACGACTGCTTGCTACCAACTGTATGTCATGACGACAGATTCCAGATATATATATCGTTGCGTCGATATATACTGTCGCGTCGGTCGAAGACTGTAGGAAAAGAGAGTGTACATTGGGGGGTGGGGGGGGGGGTAGGGGAGGGACCTGGCAGAGAGGGGAGGGTGATGAATGAGAGCACACCGACATGCAACACTGTGACAATTAAATAGCTAGAAAATAATCAACTTTTTCATTGCTGCAGGTCTTGGGGCACCACTGATACACTCTGTCAATCTTCTCTATTTCTTTCTATCTTCTTTGGGACTTTGCAAAGTCGAGGCCCATTCATTCTTTCATGTTTTCTTCCTATCTCCTTTTCTGCCTATCAAGGTGTGATAACTGTTGAACTGGGCCGTAAGGTGTCAAACACAGAGCAACACAACTCATGGCAAACAAAAATAATAGCAATAGAAAATAAAGGGAAAAAAAGAGTAAGAAATGAAAACGAAAAAGAAGTGAAGAAGAAAAAAAAATTAGAAGAAAAACAGAAGAAGTATAAAGAGAAGACTCTAACTAATAAATCGTTGCAATTGGTTTGTTCATCATCAAGAACCGGGCGATGCGGCGTTAACTGCGACTGTATGACCTTTAAACATGTGAAAACGTCACATTATCTTTTTCTAAAGTACTTTGTCAACCCATCCTGTATCTTCCATGTTTGGCATCCATATCTACTCTAGCCCTCAATCTGTGCGATAACAAACTGCGACCGCATCAAAAGTACAAGAAAGAAAGGTCGCATGTACCGGATGAAATGTTTCAGAAAACTGTCCAGACTGGCATGAAAATCAAAGTGAGAAATGAAGACAGCAGAAATAAATCATTAAAAGTTTGTGAAGTTTAAGGAAGGACAACGCTTAATGAATGACAATGATAGGCGATTACAACAGGCAATACATGACAGTAGACCATCCGAGCTAGAACACTAGGCAGGCTGGACATGGGACATATGAAAAATCGAGCAATAAAAATGCCTTAGCTACCGTGACATTCGTTTCTCTGGCAAATCTTCAGCGCCATGACACGTTTCACTGACTGATTGATTTGTTTTGTAGCCATTTTAATGTTTGAGTGTTCCCTACAATTGGTATGTTGATTCTATGAGGTCTTGTTCTAATTCTTCTCACGAATCTGGTGGAGTTGTAGTTAGAGCATTCGCCTTCCGACCTGAAGATCGGGGTTGAAATGACACTTTAGGCAAAAATGTTTTCCGATTTAAAAAAGCCCTCCGGGTCCACACAATCTCTTTAAATGAGAACCACAAATATTCTCTGGGAAAGAAAGGTCTGAAAAAATGTACATCAAATAACAGAATGAAACACACCACAAAAATGGAAAATAAATATGAAATAAAAGAAAAACTAATACCAATCAACAGAAAAACTGCATAAAAACAACAGAAAGTGTCGAATAAAAGAAACAAAATACCCAACAGCAGAAAAATATGCCACGTACCACCCAAAAAAAGTAAGAGCAGAGAAAATGCAAAGAAATGTACACCAAACAACAGTTAAGTGTGGATGATACAAGATAAATTCTTCAAACAGAAGACAGTGTGAAACAAAGAAGCGATCTGGCTCATACAGAAGGCACCTTAGCACGTGACCGATCAGTAGTGACAGAATGAACAAAATCATGTCTCGGGTGTCCCTTGTGGTGAGTTAGGTAGCCGTGTCAGTAAAAGATATACACCAACTGAAGTAGCCACACAGTTGAGTGCGTCATTTATACACAGTTGAGAGCGTCATTTATACACAGTTGAGCGCGTCATTTATACACAGTTGAGTGCGTCATTTATACACGGTTAACATGAAGAACATCGCACTCATCTTCTGACCAGACAGTCTAGGGATCAACGACAACTCGCTGCCATTCTTTTTATCCATTTGAAATGGTCTCGGTGCTCACCAACTCTGGAAAAAGTGTGATATTTTCTTTGGCAAAATACGGCGATCTGAGGTTATTCTGACCACATAGCTCATGAATGTGCTTCATACGTCTTTTCATACGTCTGAAAGCACGATTTAACTTACCAACTAACCACTGGCAAGAAAGTAATAGTAACTGTAACTATATGGAAAACAAATATACTGACAGTGAAACAGCTACATATAACTAGACAAAACAAATATACTGACAGTGAAACAGCTACATATAACTAGACAAAACAAATATACTGACAGTGAAACAGCTACATATAACTAGACAAAACAAATATACTGACAGTGAAACAGCTACATATAACTAGACAAAACAAATATACTGACAGTGAAACAGCTACATATAACTAGACAAAACAAATATACTGACAGTGAAACAGCTACATATAACTAGACAAAACAAATATACTGACAGTGAAACAGCTACATATAACTAGACAAAACAAATATACTGACAGTGAAACAGCTACATATAACTAGACAAAACAAATATACTGACAGTGAAACAGCTACATATAACTAGACAAAACAAATATACTGACAGTGAAACAGCTACATATAACTAGACAAAACAAATATACTGACAGTGAAACAGCTACATATAACTAGACAAAACAAATATACTGACAGTGAAACAGCTACATATAACTAGACAAAACAAATATACTGACAGTGAAATAGTTACATATAACTAGACAAAACAAATATACTGACAGTGAAACAGCTACATATAACTAGACAAAACAAATATACTGATAGTGAAACAGCTACATATAACTAGACAAAACAAATATACTGACAGTGAAATAGCTACATATAACTAGACAAAACAAATATACTGACAGTGAAATAGCTACATATAACTAGACAAAACAAATATACTTAGAAAGAAACAGGTGCTAGGAAAACAAATATCATTATCATCAAATACCATTCATACTGGCGTAGGTGGTCATGTCTCTCCACAATTTTCGATCTCGACAGTTATTTATCATTTCTGTTGTTGACCTTCTGCCAAGCTTTTCTCTTAAGCTGTGTGGTATCTTTTCTCTTTGCTTCCCTTTATCTCTTCGTTCCTCAATTTTCCAAGTTGTCACAATATATTCCAGCTGTTCCATTCTCATGACATGACTAAAAAATTATGATTTTTTTTTCCTAATATTGGAAATTAGCTCTCTTTTTGCTTTGGCCTCTTTTTACTCTTCTTGGCTGTCCATGGTATTCTCAACATTCTTCTGTAAAACCACATTTCTACAGCTCCAGTGATTTTATTATCTGTTCTCCTGTTGTCCTTGATTCACATCCATATGTTAAGATTGACTCTACATAACATTTAAGAACTCTTTTTCTTGTTTCTGTTGTCAAAAATGGATTGCATAATATTTCCTCATTTTTGGAAAACTGCTTTTGCCTGAGCCATTCTGCATCTCACCTCTATTGTATATCTACCATCTGAGGTTAACAAAGTTCCCAAATATTTAAATTCATTAACTTGTTTTAATATTCTTCCACTTGTCTTTCTTGTGCATTGTGGTGATATCTTTTTCTTTGTTGCTATCATTACTTCTGCCGTTTTGCTATTGAGGCTGAATCCTTTATTTTTGCCTTCCTTCATTATAATGTCATTTCTTTTAACTCATTTTCACTTTTAGCGACTAAGAATGTATCATCAGTATACTTGAGGTTATTGATATTATGACCTCCAATTGTTATTCCAGGCATGCCCCTTATGATTCTTAAAATAATCTCACTATATGTGTTAAATAAATCTGGTGACAGCGCACAACCTTGCCTAACACCCTGTTTTATTTGTTGAAACATTCCCAATTGATTTCCAGTTCTTATGGCCGCTGTTTTTTACCAGTAGATGTTCTTTATTATTCTTAGATCTTTGCTGTCTACTTTTATGCTTTCTAAAATTTTGATTACTTCTTGGTGCTTTACTTTGTCAAATGCCTTGGTGTAATCTATGAAACATAGGTATAGATCTGTTTTCACCTCTATGGCTCTTTCTAGTAAAGATCGTATGATGTCATTGTTCCTACCTTTACCTCCAACAAAACCACACTGTTCATCGCTCATTTCTGGACTGATTTTGTTTCGCACTCTTCGCATGATGATTCTTAGTAATATCTAAGCCATATGACTCATAAGGCTTATTGTGCGATGATCATCACATTCAATGCAGCAGATTTCTTTGGCCAGGCTATGAATATTGATTTGAGCTTGTCGTCTGGTATATATCCGCGGTTGTAGATATCATTCAATATTTTTGTTATTAATCCTATTCCAAAATCACCCATGGCTTCAATCTCTTCTTTAGTTATATTATCTGGTGCAGGGGCTTTTCCTGCTTTCATATTGCGCAAGGCATCTTCCACTTCTTCTTTGAGTATTTCTAGTCCTTCCTAATTATCCTTAACATTTACTTCTGTTCGTTCATCATCATAAAAATATGTAATGTATTCTGTCCATCGTTCCCTTATGCTTTCTTGTTCAATCAGCAGTTCTCTTTCCTTTGATCTGAAACATTCAGTTTTTGATTGCGCTTTCTTTCCTGTTAATTCTTTATTTTGTTTTTATGTAGTTTTGGCATCCCCATTTTATTTCAGTCTTTTTGCATCTATTTTAGCCATGCTTCTTTTGCTTCATCGAATTTTATAACAAATTATTTTTTTTTAAAATCTTACACTCACCTTTGTTATACTTATTTCTTCTTGTTGTATCCATTAGCTGTAAAATGTTATTTGTCATCCATCTCTTTCTTGAAATTGTTCTCACTGGTGGTATGAACTCTTTTGATGTTTACTGCATTGATTTCTTTTAGCATTTCCCACTCTTCATCACTGCTTTGTATTATATAAAACAAATATACTTACAATGAACCAGATAGTTGTAAAACACAACTATATTCACAGTAAAACTAGAAAAATAGCAATAACTTCATTGAAATAGATAATTTAGTAAGAAAAGACTTTCAACAATAAAACATATCAGTTAAAGCAACAGTGCATAAATACAATTTCTAATATAAGGCAACTTTGTACAAATAAAACACGATGTATTAAAGAGAGGAATCGTCTATAAGGCTGATAAAAGTCTACAGTAAATGACCACCTACAAAGTGTAAAAAGTGCAAGACAAATATCGAATATAATAAATGTCTATAAGTAAAAGCTACATTTCGCAATTAATGGCACGACAAAGTATTCAATAATAAACTGTTAATCTATTCATTGATAAACATGAACATGATTAGATCAAATAATCCTTGATAACTGTTTAGTGTCATCACTTCGACTTCGGCTAGCAGGAAACATGTTATTGTCATTGGGGGGGGGGGGGGGGGGGGGGGTCTTAAAATATTAGCAATCATTGATTCAATAAGCAAATAGTTATAGCAGATCCTTTGGTTTCTTATAAGAAAATTATTATTTCAGAAACATCGACTTTTTACTAAAATAGTTGTTTCAGAATCATTTAAATTTTCTATGATAATCGTTTTTGTTCAGTTATTTGGTTTAGTCAATAAATCATCAATTCCCTGTCATCTTATCATCATCATCATCATAATCATCATCATCATCATAATCATCATCATCATCATCATCATCATCATCATCACTGTCTTCATGTTTCCAATGCTATCAACGCCACACAAGGCTTGTAGTGTCTCTCACCATAAGCCTGTGCTCTGGACGAACCTCTCAATCTCAGTGAGGTAATCGATGCCTGCGGTGCTTTATTCCCCTGTCAGTGTTCTTCTTAGTGCCTCTTGAGGTCGGTCTCTTTTTCTTGTCCCTGTTGTGGCCTATCTCAGGGCTTTAAAAGATGTCTTCTTTCTTCTTATCACAGGCTCGACATATGCCCACCTTCATTTCTTGATTAAATAGATAAGACTGTCATCTTATCATAAGCTCGATATATGCCCACCTTCATTTCTTGATTAAATAGATAAGACTGTCATCTTATCATAAGCTCGATATATGCCCACCTTCATTTCTTGATTAAATAGATAAGACTCCTTTTATAGAAGTAGGCAAATGACTAGTTCACTGTTTCTCAGTAAAAGGCAGTAAAAAAAAAAAAAGGAAAGTACCACTGTCACGCCAAGTGGCGTATAAGGAATATGGTGTTAGTGACCATAAATTTTACAGACCTACATGATTTTTGGGGTAATGTGGTCGGTATTATGCCCGTGCCGCTTTACTTTACCAGAAAAAATCCGGTACCCATTAAAGGCTGGGTGAAACGGAGGCCGTGGGTTGGGATCGAACCCTACCTACCTCTTGTCCTTTGTAGTCCAGTTCATTAACCATTGAGCTATCGCGGCTCCCTAAAAGGCAGTAGATTACTATTTTTATTACATTCTTGGAGGCAATTAAGTCGACACATCTTGATCATTTGGTCATCAATTAATAAATCACTCACTTTAATTCACAATAATGAAAAGTATTGATCATGAAGAAAGGCTTACTGAAAAAAGTGCCGATATGTTACAAACCTACAAACAGTGAGAAGAAAGGCTTACTGAGAGAGGTGCCGATACGTTACAAACCTACAAACAGTGGGAAGAAAGGCTTACTGAGAGAGGTGCCGATATGTTACAAACCTACAAACAGTGAGAAGGAAGGCTTACTAAGAAAGGTGTCAATACGTTACAAACTTACAAACAGTGAGAAGAAAGGCTTACTTAGAAAGGTGTCAATATGTTACAAACCTACAAACAGTGGGAAGAAAGGCTTACTTAGAAAGGTGTCAATATGTTACAAACCTACAAACAGTGAGAAGAAAGGCTTACTAAGAAAGATGTCAATATGTTACAAAGCTACAAACAGTGGGAAGAAAGGCTTACTTAGAAAGGTGTCAATATGTTACAAACCTACAAACAGTGAGAAGAAAGGCTTACTTATAAAGGTGTCAATATGTTACAAACCTACAAACAGTGAGAAGAAAGGCTTACTAAGAAAGGTGTCAATATGTTACAAACCTACAAACAGTGAGAAGAAAGGCTTACTAAGAAAGGTGTCAATATGTTACAAACCTACAAACAGTGGGAAGAAAGTCTTACTTAGAAAGGTATCAATATGTTACAAACCTACAAACAGTGAGAAGAAAGGCTTACTTAGAAAGGTGTCAATATGTTACAAACCTACAAACAGTGAGAAGAAAGGCTTACTTAGAAAGGTGTCAATATGTTACAAACCTACAAACAGTGAGAAGAAAGGCTTACTAAGAAAGGTATCAATATGTTACAAACCTACAAACAGTGAGAAGAAAGGCTTACTAAGAAAGGTTTCAATATGTTACAAACCTACAAACAGTGGGAAGAAAGGCTTACTAAGAAAGGTGTCAATATGTTACAAACCTACAAACAGTGAGAAGAAAGGCTTACTAAGAAAGGTGTCAATATGTTACAAACCTACAAATAGTGGGAAGAAAGGCTTACTAAGAAAGGTGTCAATATGTTACAAACCTACAAACAGTGAGAAGAAAGGCTTACTTAGAAAGGTGTCAATATGTTACAAACCTACAAACAGTGGAAAGAAAGGCTTACTAAGAAAGGTGTCAATATGTTACAAACCTTCAAACAGTGAGAAGAAAGGCTTACTAAGAAAGGTGTCAATATGTTACAAACCTACAAACAGTGAGAAAAAAGGCTTACTGAGAGAGGTGCCGATATGTTACAAACCTACAAACAGTGAGAAGAAAGGCTTACTAAGAAAGGTGTCAATATGTTACAAACCTACAAGCAGTGGGAAGAAAGGCTTACTTAGAAAGGTGTCAATATGTTACAAACCTACAAACTGTGAGAAGAAAGGCTTACTTAGAAAGGTGTCAATATGTTACAAACCTACAAACAGTGGGAAGAAAGGCTTACTAAGAAAGGTGTCAATATGTTACAAACCTACAAACAGTGAGAAGAAAGGCTTACTAAGAAAGGTATCAATATGTTACAAAGCTACAAACAGTGGGAAGAAAGGCTTACTAAGAAAGGTGTCAATATGTTACAAACCTACAAACAGTGGGAAGAAAGGCTTACTAAGAAAGGTGTCAATATGTTACAAACCTACAAACAGTGAGAAGAAAGGCTTACTAAGAAAGCTGTCAATATGTTACAAACCTACAAACAGTGGGAAGAAAGGCTTACTTAGAAAGGTGTCAATATGTTACAAACCTACAAACAGTGAGACGTAAGGCTTACTAAGAAAGGTGTCAATATGTTACAAACCTTCAAACAGTGAGAAGAAAGGCTTACTAAGAAAGGTGTCAATATGTTACAAACCTACAAACAGTGAGAAGAAAGGCTTACTAAGAAAGGTGTCAATATGTTACAAACCTACAAACAGTGGGAAGAAAGGCTTACTAAGAAAGGTGTCAACATGTTACAAACCTACAAACAGTGAGAAGAAAGGCTTACTAAGAAAGGTGTCAATATGTTACAAACCTACAAACAGTGGGAAGAAAGGCTTACTTAGAAAGGTGTCAATATGTTACAAACCTACAAACAGTGAGACGAAAGGCTTACTAAGAAAGGTGTCAATATGTTACAAACCTACAAATAGTGGGAAGAAAGGCTTACTAAGAAAGGTGTTAATATGTTACAAACCTACAAACAGTGAGAAGAAAGGCTTACTTAGAAAGGTGTCAATATGTTACAAACCTACAAACAGTGGAAAGAAAGGCTTACTAAGAAAGGTGTCAATATGTTACAAACCTTCAAACAGTGAGAAGAAAGGCTTACTAAGAAAGGTGTCAATATGTTACAAACCTACAAACAGTGAGAAAAAAGGCTTACTTAGAGAGGTGCCGATATGTTACAAACCTACAAACAGTGAGAAGAAAGGCTTACTAAGAAAGGTGTCAATATGTTACAAACCTACAAGCAGTGGGAAGAAAGGCTTACTTAGAAAGGTGTCAATATGTTACAAACCTACAAACTGTGAGAAGAAAGGCTTACTTAGAAAGGTGTCAATATGTTACAAACCTACAAACAGTGAGAAGAAAGGCTTACTAAGAAAGGTGTCAATATGTTACAAACCTACAAACAGTGAGAAGAAAGGCTTACTAAGAAAGGTATCAATATGTTACAAACCTACAAACAGTGAGAAGAAAGGCTTACTAAGAAAGGTGTCAATATGTTACAAACCTACAAACAGTGGGAAGAAAGGCTTACTAAGAAAGGTGTCAATATGTTACAAACCTACAAACAGTGAGAAGAAAGGCTTACTAAGAAAGGTGTCAATATGTTACAAACCTACAAACAGTGGGAAGAAAGGCTTACTTAGAAAGGTGTCAATATGTTACAAACCTACAAACAGTGAGACGAAAGGCTTACTAAGAAAGGTGTCAATATGTTACAAACCTTCAAACAGTGAGAAGAAAGGCTTACTAAGAAAGGTGTCAATATGTTACAAACCTACAAACAGTGAGAAGAAAGGCTTACTAAGAAAGGTGTCAATATGTTACAAACCTACAAACAGTGGGAAGAAAGGCTTACTAAGAAAGGTGTCAATATGTTACAAACCTACAAACAGTGAGAAGAAAGGCTTACTAAGAAAGGTGTCAATATGTTACAAACCTACAAACAGTGGGAAGAAAGGCTTACTTAGAAAGGTGTCAATATGTTACAAACCTACAAACAGTGAGAAGAAAGGCTTACTAAGAAAGGTGTCAATATGTTACAAACCTTCAAACAGTGAGAAGAAAGGCTTACTAAGAAAGGTGTCAATATGTTACAAACCTACAAACAGTGGGAAGAAAGGCTTACTAAGAAAGGTGTCAAAATGTTACAAACCTACAAACAGTGGGAAGAGAACGAAAGAGAGGAGAGAGAGATCAAAAAGAGAATCGAAGGTTAGGGAGGGCGAGTGAAATAGATACAAGAAAATAGGAAACATTGGGGGTGGGGGGGGGGGTGGATGCAGAGAGTTTAAAAGAAAATGATATATATTGATACCACAAGAAAAAGGATCCCCATACGTAGGTTATCAAAGTGTTATCGAAAGCGAACTGTTAACAATCAAATGAAGGGAAAAAGCACCAACTTGCGCTCGCCTGTAATGTTAGTTAAAGTAGGGGGTGCCCGATGTCTCGACTTCTCGAAACAGGTTCAGGGAAGCAGTCACTGACACGTCCACCTGTCTCGCCTGTGTTTTGTCATCATAAACGCCATGTGTCGCACAACGTTATATATGCAGGTTTTAATGTCTACTGATAATGTTTTATGCCATAAAAATGTCTATATTACATGGCTTTACATTTTATGTTTATTTCCTCAATTGCCAGCCTTACTATAGCTCGCATATTTGCCTATCTTCTCGGTATAACTTATTGTTCATTGTCCTTTGGTTTATTCGTCATAAGGGAAGTAGGATGCGTTAAGGTAAGCGATGCAGTAGATTTACATCATCATCATCATCATCATCATCATCATCGTTATACAACTTCTCCCTGTTGTAGTTTGGATTTTATTACAACTACTCTCTGTCATCATGCACAGCATCCAGCTCGTTTGTGACATCTTGCGCGTGCTTTCTTCTTATTCTCTCCCTCCCCTCTCTCTCCCTATCTCTCACTTTCGCTTGCTCCCTGACACCGTGTCCATCAAAATAATATTCACCAGGGGTTCAAGTCGTTTCATGAATTAAATAAAATTCTAGTTATTATATTCCTTAGAGGAAACTTGATGGTCTTGTCTAGAGGAAACTTGATGGTTTTCTCTGAGAGGAAGCTAGATGGTCTTGTCTGGGCGAAACTTGCTGGTCTTGTCTAGAGGAAACTTGATGGTCTCGTCTAGAGGAAACTTGATGGTCTTGTCTAGAGGAAACTTGATGGTCTTATCTAGAGGAAACTTGATGGTCTTGTCTAGAGGAAACTTGATGGTCTTGTCTAGAGGAAACTTGATGGTCTTATCTAGAGGACAGGCGTCGACCTCCGGACAGGAAGGTACTGGGTTTGAATCCTACCACAGGCAGTGGGAATTGTCCACTTCGATTTTTTTCTGGGAAAGTAAAGCGGTACGGGTTCAATACTGACCACATAACACCAAAAATCATGTGCTGAAGGTCTGTAAAAATGGTGACCACTAACACCAAAAATAATGTGCTGAAGGTCTGTAAAAATGGTGACCACTAACACCAAAAATCATGTGCTGAAGGTCTGTAAAAATGGTGACCACTAACACCAAAAATCATGTGCTGAAGGTCTGTAAAAATGGTGACCACTAACACCATATTCCCTATACGCCACTTGGCGTGACGGGGCACTTTACTTCGGTTTTATGAATATAATTTTTTTTTTTAATGAAAGTTAATTCATTTGTGAATTACTTCAGGATCAACATTCAAATTATAAACAAGCGGGAAGTGAAGTTTTCGAAAATGTTAAAACATGGAGCTTTTAAAATAAATATCAAATACCCTTGCCCTGGTGCATCAACAAAATGTCACGAACCTATCAAACTATCACGAACAGATCACCAACTGGCCATTCTTTTCTCTGTTACAATGTGTGACGTAGTTGGCATCGTCTCTCCACTATATGTGACGTAGTTTGTCTTGTCTCTCCACTATATGTGACGTAGTTTGCCTCGTCTCTCCACTATATGTGACGTAGTTGTTTTGTCTCTCCACTGTATGTGATGTAGTTTGCCTCGTCTCTCTCATGTGAGTGTGCAATAATATGCAAATGAATAAAACAAGCGTGTGGTTTGGGAGGACAAGCTGAAAGTAGAATAAGCCCTACAGACCTGATGGATTCATGAGTGGAGTATTAGTCAGTCCTGAAGTGCCTTAATAACAAACCCTACAGCGACGAAAGGAGACTATGTCAAACCACCAATTTTATAAATATAATTGTTTTCATTGTAATATAAGACCGAACGAACAGGTTTTATTTGTGTTTTAGTAGTAATAGTTGTAGTTACAGTAGTAGTTGTAGTTACAGTAGTAGTTTTAGTTACAGTAGTCGTTGTAGTTACAGTAATAGTTGTAGTTACAGTAGCAGTTGTAGTTACAGTAGTAGTTGTAGTTACAGTAGTAGTTGTAGTTACAGTAGTAGTTGTAGTTACAGTAGTAGATGTAGTTACAGTAGTAGTTGTAGTTACGGTGGTAGTTGTAGTTACAGTAGTAGTTGTAATTACGGTGGTAGTTGTAGCTACAGTAGTATTTGTAGTTACAGTAGTAGTTGTAGCTACAGTAGTAGTTGTAGTTAAAGTAGTAGTTGTAGTTACGGTGGTAGTTGTAGCTACACTAGTAGTTGTAGCTACAGTAGTAGTTGTAGTTACAGTAGTAGTTGTAGTTACAGAATTAGTTGTAGTTACAGTAGTAGTTGTAGTTATAGTAATATTTGTAGTTACTGTAGCAATTGTAGTTACAGTAGCAGTTGTAGTTACAGTAGTAGTTGTAGTTACAGTAGTAGTTGTAGTTATAGTAGTAGTTGTAGTTACAGTAGTAGTTATAGTTACAGTAGTAGTTGTAGCTACAGTAGTAGTTGTTGTTGCAGTAGTAGTTGTAGTTACAGTAGTAGTTGTAGTTACAGTAGTAGTTTTAGTTACAGTAGTAGTTGTAGTTACAGTAGTAGTTGTAGTTACAGTAGTAGTTGTAGTTACGGTGGTAGTTGTAGTTACAGTAGTAGTTGTAATTACGATGGTAGTTGTAGTTACAGTAGTAGTTGTAGTTAAAGTAGTAGTTGTAGTTACGGTGGTAGTTGTAGCTACAGTAGTAGTTGTAGCTACAGTAGTAGTTGTAGTTACAGTAGTAGTTGTAGTTACAGTAGCAGTTGTAGTTACAGTAGTAGTTGTAGTTACAGTAGTAGTTGTAGTTACAGTAATAGTTGTAGGTACAGTAGTCGTTGTAGTTACAGTAGTAGTTGTAGTTACAGTAATAGTTGTAGTTACAGTAGTAGTTGTAGCTACAGTAGTAGTTGTACTTAAAGTAGTAGTTGTAGTTACGGTGGTAGTTGTAGCTACAGTAGTAGTTGTAGCTACAGTAGTAGTTGTAGTTACAGTAGTAGTTGTAGTTACAGTAGTAGTTGTAGTTACAGTAGTAGTTGTAGTTACAGTAGTAGTTGTAGTTACAGTAGTAGTTGTAGCTACAGTAGTAGTTGTAGTTACAGTAATAGTTGTAGGTACAGTAGTCGTTGTAGTTACAGTAGTAGTTGTAGTTACAGTAATAGTTGTAGTTACAGTAGTAGTTGTAGTTACAGTAGTATGTGTAGTTACAGTAGTAGTTGTAGTTACAGTAATAGTTGTAGTTACAGTAGTAGTTGTAGTTACAGTAGTAGTTGTAGTTACAGTAATAGTTGTAGGTACAGTAGTCGTTGTAGTTACAGTAGTAGTTGTAGTTACAGTAATAGTTGTAGTTACAGTAGTAGTTGTAGTTACAGTAGTATTTGTAGTTACAGTAGTAGTTGTAGTTACAGTAATAGTTGTAGTTACAGTAGTAGTTGTAGTTACAGTAGTAGTTGTAGTTACAGTAGTAGTTGTAGTTACAGTAATAGTTGTAGTTACAGTAGTAGTTGTAGTTACAGTAGTAGTTGTAGTTACAGTAGTAGTTGTAGTTACAGTAATAGTTGTAGTTACAGTAGTAGTTGTAGTTACAGTAGTATTTGTAGTTACAGTAGTAGTTGTAGTTACAGTAATAGTTGTAGTTACAGTAGTAGTTGTAGTTACAATAGTAGTTGTAGTTACAGTAGTAGTTTTAGTTACAGTATTAGTTGTAGTTACAGTAGTTGTTGTAGTTACAGTAGTAGTTGTAGTTACAGTAGTAGTTGTAGTTACAGTAGTAGTTGTAATTATAGTAGTAGTTGTAGTTACAGTAGTAGTTGTAGTTACGGTGGTAGTTGTAGTTACAGTAGTAGTTGTAATTACGGTGGTAGTTGTAGCTACAGTAGTAGTTTTAGTTATAGTAGTAGTTGTAGTTACAGTAGTAGTTGTAGTTACAGTAGCAGTTGTAGTTACAGTAGTAGTTGTAGCTACAGTAGTAGTTGTATCTGCTGTAGTAGTTGGAGTTACGGTAGTGGTATTATTAGTAATGTCAGTGTTAGTAAAAAAGTAGTAGTAAACAGTTGTAGTTGTAGTTGTAGTAGTTTGAGTGGCAGTAGAAATAGAAGTAGTAGCAGTAATTGTGACAATATTAGTAGTAGTAGTAGTGGCAGTAGTAGTAGTGGCAGTAGTAGTATTTGTAATAGTTCTTGAAGTAGTAGTTGTAGTGGCAGTAGTATATGTTGTATTAATTCCTGTAGCAGTAGTTGTAGTGGCAGTTCTAGTAGTTGTAATAGTTCTTGAAGAAGTAGTTGTAATAGTTCTTGAAGTAGTAGTTGTAGTGACAGCAGCAGTAGTTGTTGTTACATTTCCTGTGATAGTAATTGAAATAGTTCCTGTAGTGGTATTTGTAGAGAGAGTAGTAGTGGCAGTAGTTATAATAGCAATAGTAGTAGAAAAGTAGTCATAGTAATAGTAGTACATAGAGAGATGACTCCCAAAAACACAGAAGTAGTCGAAAAATAATGTAGATACTGTCCGTTGTTTGTGTGTTTTTTTGTGTGTTTTTTTTACCCCCTTCACGCCAAGTGGCGTATGGGGAATATGGTGTTAGTGACCATAAATTTTACAGACCTTCGGCACATGATTTATGGGGTAATATGGTCGGTATTACGCCCGTGCCGCTTCACTTTCCCAGAAAAAAATCCTGTACCCATTAAAGGCTGGGTGAACCCGGAAGCCGTCGGTTGGGATCGAACCCTACCCCTTGTCCTTTGTAGTCCAGTTAACTAACCACTGAGCTATCGCGGCTCCCTCTTCTGTCCATAGCAATCGATAATTTCCTGGTAGAGAGTGTGTGTGACTGACCGGATCATATTTTGCACAAAAACAATTCGTTTGTTTAGTCCAAAATCTCAGATAGTCAAAATTTAGGACAAATGACAAGTTATTGAGTTATTGAGTTATTGAGTTATTTGCGGGTCATCATCATTGCACTCCGAACATGTCCATAGGTGCTCAGAACCCCTCCTCAGCAATTCCCTCAGTGTCCAGCGACTGACGACTCCAGTTCTATGTTGGTTGATAAGTCTTCTTACACGGCCACCAAGTTTCTAATTTCTGGCTGTGCCCAACTTAACTCCCATTTCCGTCATCCGAAGAAGTGACGTGGATCTGTGTTTGTCGAAGTCCTGTGCTCTTCCCACATCTCGGAGGGCATTGATGATGTCCGCCCGACCCATTGGTTACCCGTCCTCAACGACAGCGCAGCTAGTCAACCTGTCCACCCTTTCATTTCCCCGTACTCCCGCATGTCCAGGGACATAGACAAAGGTGACCTTACGTATTTTGGATTTCTGCAACGACTTTACCCATTGCATGCGTACAGAGCCCGCATCCACTTTTTTTATCATGCTCATCGAATCACTCAGTATACATGCGTTGGTGTAGTCTTGTGACTCTAACAATTTGAATGCCTTGGTCACTGCCATCGTCTCCATTGTCATGCTACTCGTGGTCACGACGTATGCACCACTGTCTTCTTTGACTATTCTGCCTGCCGAGCGTGCTGTAAATGCACATGCACTTCTTTGGTGTCGTCTTACAGATCCGTCTGTATAGATGACTGCATCTTTCTCATCGGTGTTATCGCAGATGAGACCGTTGACCTCAGCATTAACCACGACCGGGTTCTGTTCCCTACTTTTCCTGTCGAGTGTGACAATACACGGGAAAGTACCCTTGAATGACCTAGGCACCGGTATCCACTCCTCACCAACGCTGATATTGGTAAGCCCACAGACCGGTTTGATGACATCTTCTGCTCGGCCCACCCAAGATTTGCCTCTTTTCAGCCTGTCACCTTTCTCTGTGTTGAGCACGTGGTGCAATGATTGCTCTGTATCTGTACTAATCTTCAGGTATGCTCGTGCTCTCCAGATCTTGATTCTGTCATTTATGGTTGGAAAGTCAAGAAGATACCTCCTCATTGCTACACAGGGAGTGTCCCTCGTACATCCCAAGATAATGCGCATGGCTTCATTTTGTATTTTCTCCAGCCTATCAATTTGAGTCGTACTGACAGTAAGAATTGCCAGGGCATATTCGATAGGTGCGAGGACTAATCCCTGGAACAGAAGAGTAAGTAGCCTCTGCTCGATGTTGGCAGTTGCCATGACCTTCAAGGCGGCTATTCCTTTGCGGGATTTTGTTATCACATGGTCAACGTGGTCCCGAAAACACAGGCTGCGATCAAACTTAACTCCAAGGTATGTTCTCACCCTGTCCTTGGTAACCTCATCAGCTCCCATTCGTACTACCCGTGTGGTCGTATTAACGATATGATTCTTAAGCGAGAACCATGAAACTAATGCTTTATTAGGATTGACCAAGGCACCTGAAACCCCACACCAGGAAGAAATGCGATCGAGTTCGTCTTGCATTGTGGAGGCGATTCCCCGTCTGTCTCTTCCCTGTCGATATATCAGAATATCATCAGCAAAAGTCATAGTTCTTCCCCTCCCATCCAGCTGTTGTTCCGTGATCGTTATTGTGTACACGTTAAATAGAACTGGTGACAATGGTGAGCCTTGTGGCAGCCCTGGACAAATGGATGTTGGCTCGGAAGACCAACTTCCACATCAGAGTATCACCTTCCTCTGAAACAGTGCTGCTGCGATCCATCTAATGAGGAAGGGGTGCACCGCCAGTTTGAGGAGCATATGCATGAGGTATTCAAATGGTACCCTGTTGTGTGCATCCTCCAGATCTATGGCAGCAGCACATGTCTCCTCTCGTCTGTGGAAGCCTTCGAAGACGTCATAAGCAAAAACTGCCGCGTTGAGCCATGTCTCGTTGTTATATCTATAACCTCCGAGTGTGGGTGGGAATGCGCGTTTCTGTTCAAGGTGACAGGGGCAACTATTTTCTCCAGCAGCTTGCCCGCAGTGTTCTGCATTGTGATGATTCTGTAGGCACTGATCTGAGAATGGTCCTTGTTTGGCTTCGGTAGCGGTAGTAAGTAGCTGTGTAGCCACTCCTCCTTAATATGGCCACTCCGAATACTGGCATTAAACTCATTGGCCAGTTTTGTCAAGTCGTCGTCAGCTAAATCGCATATGTCATCGTACCGAACACCATCTGGACCAGGAGCAGTTTGTGTGACTTTTTAAGTGTCGTGCGAATGGTAGCGGTTGTGATTGTGAGATCTTCTTCCATCCCTACATCCTTACACAATTTTGATGGCGATCCCCGTATCCTCATTCTTACAGCCTCATTTCTTTGGTCAGTCTGCTCAATGTAGCGGGCAAGCAGGGCCTTCCCTTTGCTCTCATCAGATTTGTGCCATATCTGGCCTGTGCTCTGAAAGTCTGGTATGCCTCTGTGTCGTGGTGTGCCATTCATGCTCTGATGAAGGCGCCAGAATGTGGCGAGCGATTTTTCTGAGCACACTTTTTTACAGAAGTCATCCCATTTGGCATCCTTAGCCTGCTTAGGGCATAGTTTAAAGTGCATCATTTTTGGTCGACCTCTACTTTCAGACGCTTCAAGAGCTCAGGTTGTGTTCTTCCATTCCTTCTAGCTTTCTGCCATGTCTTGACCGTTTGTCTCTTGTTCCGCCAAGCTTCCTCGACATCTACGTTCCACCAAGGTGGCTGCGTCCATCTCTCCTGCCTCCTACGAGGGGCGCTCTGTTTCCTATGTCTGATTTTCTCAATTAGGAGGACACATGGATAGTGATCACTTCCGTGGAACCCCAGTGCATTCCACCTGCAAACCGGTGCGAAGGTGGAAGACACCAGCGCCAGGTCTATGACACTATCAGAGTCCAGGTCTATGACACTATCAGAGTCCAGGTCTATGACACTATCAGAGTCCAGGTCTATGACACTATCAGAGTCCAGGTCTATGACACTATCAGAGTCCAGGTCTATGACACTATCAGAGTCCAGGTCTATGACACTATCAGAGTCCAGGTCTATGACACTATCAGAGTCCAGGTCTATGACACTATCAGAGTCCAGGTCTATGACACTATCAGAGTCCAGGTCTATGACACTATCAGAGTCCAGGTCTATGACACTATCAGAGTCCAGGTCTATGACACTATCAGAGTCCAGGTCTATGACACTATCAGAGTCCAGGTCTATGACACTATCAGAGTCCAGGTCTATGACACTATCAGAGTCCAGGTCTATGACACTATCAGAGTCCAGGTCAATGACACTATCAGAGTCCAGGTCTATGACACTATCAGAGTCCAGGTCTATGACACTATCAGAGTCCAGGTCTATGACACTATCAGAGTCCAGGTCTATGACACTATCAGAGTCCAGGTCTATGACACTATCAGAGTCCAGGTCTATGACACTATCAGAGTCCAGGTCTATGACACTATCAGAGTCCCCTGTTCGAGTGGCGGTTTGTTTACGCCGGTCTGTCGTCAAGGACGTGTTATTCATTTCATTTGTGGAAGGCTCTCAGTGTATCCGCGTGCTGTAGAGATATTGACTGGAGTTGGCCAGTTTATAACGTGGAAACGGGTTCTGGACCGTGCTACTGAGTAAGTACACGTGAGTTTAGACCATCCAAATGACAAGTAAGATCATCAAAGGTTTAGGTAAAGAATAATTTGATTTTTCAGAAGAAAAAAAATGATACCAGTTTTTAAAAAAATGTCTCCAAATGTTACATAAAATAAAGAACTACTCAAGACGACTTCAACAACAACAAATGTTCAGTGGGCGTTATTCAAATGTTTGCGTTAAAATTTGAGTGTTTACATTATGCAGAATTAGATGCAGAAAAACAATGCGTTTTTTTTTCTAGTGCTGGGAGGGAAGCTAATAATAAAACATTCAGGAGAGAATGATTCTCCCTTCCCTACAGCTTATATTTTTTATTTACTGCGTAACTCAGTGTTTCTGGAGTAATGAAGTGTTTCTGTAGAAAAATAAAAAATATCCTCTTATTTGACAAGAAGACCATGCCTTCAGTGTTAAACCATTTTTATAGAAGAAATTAAACGATTCTACAGCAGCGAGAAAGCAGTGTCAACATGTCGAGGCTGACAGCCTAACAGATGCCATACATCATCGAGCCTGTCGCAAAAGCGGCCGACGAAACATTTCGCGTTAATGCTCTACTTGTAGTCTAAGTACAGACAGCGTGGAATGGCATGTCCATGGGTTGACGTGGATGGTTAAACAGCGCCAGCCGTAAGGCAGCGTATGTGGTATGTCACCGGACGAGATAAGGCAAAAGTATGTGATATGTCACCGGACGAGATAAGGCAAGTATGTGATATGTCACCGGCCGAGATAAGGCAAAATATGTGATATGTCACCGGACGAGATAAGGCAAGTGTGTGGTATGTAACCGGCCAAGTAAAGGCAAGTATGTGATATGCCATCAGTCAAGTAAAGGCAAATATGTGATATGTCACCGGACGAGATAAGGCAAGTATGTGATATACCATCGGTCAAGTAAATGCATGTTTGTAATATGACATCGTCATGTAAAGTCAAGTATGTGATATGTCATCAGCCAAGTAAAGGCAAGTATGTGATATGTCATCAGCCAAGTAAAGGCAAGTATCTGATATGTCATCGACCAAGTAAAGGCAAGTATGTGATATGTCATCAGCCAAGTAAAGGCAAGTATGTGACATGCCATCGACCAAGTAAAGGCAAGTATGTGATATGTCATCGACCAAGTAAAGGCAAGTATGTGACATGCCAACGACCAAGTAAAGGCAAGTATGTGATATGTCACCGACCAAGTAAAGGCAAGTATGTGATATGTCATCAGCCAAGTAAAGGCAAATATGTGATATGTCATCAGCCAAGTAAAGGCAAGTATGTGATAAGTCATCGACCAAGTAAAGGCAAGTATGTGATATGTCATTAGTCAAGTAAAGGCAAGTATGTGATATGTCATCAGCTAAGTAAAGGCAAGTATGTGATATGCCATCGACCAAGTAAAGGCAAGTATGTGATATGTCATCAGCCAAGTAAAGGCAAGTATGTGATATGTCATCAGCCAAGTAAAGGCAAGTATGTGATATGCCATCGACCAAGTAAAGGCAAGTATGTGATATGTCATCAGCCAAGTAAAGGCAAGTATGTGACATGCCATCGACCAAGTAAAGGCAAGTATGTGATATGTCATCGACCAAGTAAAGGCAAGTATGTGACATGCCATCGACCAAGTAAAGGCAAGTATGTGATATGTCACCGACCAAGTAAAGGTAAGTATGTGATATGTCATCAGCCAAGTAAAGGCAAGTATGTGATATGTCATCAGCCAAGTAAAGGCAAGTATGTGATATGTCATCGACCAAGTAAAGGTAAGTATGTGATATGTCATCAGCCAAGTAAAGGCAAATATGTGATATGTCATCAGCCAAGTAAAGGCAAGTATGTGATATGTCATCGACCAAGTAAAGGCAAGTATGTGATATGTCATTAGTCAAGTAAAGGCAAGTATGCAATATGCCATCAGTCAAGTAAAGGCAAGTATGTGATATGTCATCAGCCAAGTAAAGGCAAGTATGTGATATGTCATAAGCCAAGTAAAGGCAAGTATGTGATATGTCATCAGCCAAGTAAGGCAAGTATGTGATATGTCATAAGCCAAGTAAAGGCAAGTATGTGATATGCCATCGACCAAGTAAAGGCAAGTATGTGATATGTCATCAGCCAAGTAAAGGCAAGTATGTGATATGTCATAAGCCAAGTAAAGGCAAGTATGTGATATGTCACCGACCAAGTAAAGGCAAGTATGTGATATGTCATCAGCCAAGTAAAGGCAAGTATGTGATATGTCATAAGCAAAGTAAAGGCAAGTATGTGATATGTCACCGACCAAATAAAGGCAAGTATGTGATATGTCATCGACCAAGTAAAGGCAAGTATGTGATATGTCATCAGCCAAGTAAAGGCAAGTATGTGATATGTCATCAGTCAAATAAAGGCAAGCATGTGATATGTCATCAGTCAAGTAAAGGCAAGTATGTGATATGTTACGTCATGGGCTATGTAAGTATATGGATGCCATCGGCCAGATCAAGACATGTGATGACCCGGGCTCAAAATTGCAAACAATTTTTTTTACAGAAAGTATAAACATATTATACATAGAAAATCAAATAGCAAGGCAGAGGCGCAATACTTGTCTTGGCCGTTGGCAACCCACGCAACGACACTGGTCAGATATCATGTTTATTACGTCGGAACTGGTCGAGATTCTCACTCTCCCCGCTGTAATCATTTCAAACACACAGACCAACTAGTCTGATCAAGCCATTAACGAACCAAGAGGAGCAGCAAATCAGGTATACCTAAAATGTAGTGCTGAAGTCGGATATGCTGGGCTGAAAGTAGAAGGTATTGCAGATACTACGACACAATGAAAATTACGACCACTTAAAGCCATTTTACCCGTGGACGAGGGAAGGCGGTAACAATATAAAAGATTTTATGTAACATTGTTCAAGATATACGTAACATTGTTCAAGATAAACGAAGCATTGTTCAAGATAAATGTAACATTGTTCAAGATAAACGTAACATTGTTCAAGATAAACGTAACATTGTTCAAGATAAACGTAACATTGTTCAAGATAAACGAAGCATTGTTCAATATAAATGTAACATTGTTCAAGATAAACGTAACATTGTTCAAGATAAACGTAACATTGTTCAAAATAAACGTAGCATTGTTCAAGATAAACGTAACATTGTTCAAGATAAACGTAACATTGTTATATGTAACATTGTTCAAGATATTTGTAACATTTTCAAGATATATGTAACATTTTCAAGATAAACGTAACATTGTTCAAGATAAACGTAGCATTGTTCAAGATAAACGTAACATTGTTCAAGATAAATGTAACATTGTTCAAGATAAACGTAACATTGTTCAAGATAAACGTAACATTGTTCAAGAAAAACGTAACATTGTTCAAGATAAATGTAACATTGTTCAAGATAAACGTAACATTGTTCAAGATAAATGTAACATTGTTCAAGATAAATGTAACATTGTTCAAGATAAACGTAACATTGTTCAAGATAAATGTAACACTGTTCAAGATAAACGTAACATTGTTCAAGATAAACGTAACATTGTTCAAGATAAACGTAACATTGTTCAAGATAAACGTAACATTGTTCAAGATAAACGTAACACTGTTCAAGATAAACGTAACATTGTTCAAGATAAATGTAACATTGTTCATTCCAATGGTCGAGAATTTAACAGGATTATCATCATCATTACTACCATTACTGCAATTAATACCATTACTACAGTTACTACAATTACTGCCATTACTACCATTACTTCAATTACTACCATTACTGCTGTTACTGCAATTACTACCATTACTGCCATTACTACTGTTACTGCAATTGCTACCATCACTACAGTTATTACCATTACTACCATTACTGTCATTACTACAATTACTACCATTACTGCCATTACTACCGTTACTGCAATTACAACCATTACTACAGTTATTACCATTACTACCATTACTGCCATTACTACATTTACTACCATTACTGCCATTATTACCGTTACTGCAATTACTACCATTACTGCCATTACTACCGTTACTGCAATTACTACCATTACTGCCATTACAAGAATGCATAGAAAAAGACCAGGAGGAAGACCCAGAAGAAGATGGATAGATGCAATGACAGAGACATATAACAACAAAGGAAAATCACTAATTCAGACAGTTCGAGCAGCTCAAGAACGACAAATGATATAACCACGACACCTTGTATGTATCAGTGAAAAGAGAAAAAAGAATAAGACTGACATTACTGCCATTACTACAGTTACTACCGTAACTACAATTACTATCATTACTACAGTTACTACCATTACTACCATTACCACCTTTACTAAAATTACTATAATTACTTCTATTTTCTTATAGTTTGTTTGTTTGTGAAGAAGAAAGGTAGCAGTCCACACCTAAAGGTAGAAATGACGCTGGTGTGCACAATTCTCTTTACTTACAGGGCCGGCTCAAGGAACCTGCAACTCGGGCAGTTCTCCGGGGCGTGCCATGTGTTTACGGACGCCATCAATGATCTTCTAACATTTTTAGATTTTTCTTTGTGAAAATGTGTGTAACTAAACTTAAAAGGGCGCCGAAGTTCAGCCTGCCTAGGTCGCCAGCAACTATAGGCCCATCACACGTGTTCAGTTTAGTTTTGTCGACAGGTTATATTGCTCGGTGCACATAGGACAAATCCATAAGTGTTCGGATCTCTCTTGTACATCTCGCTCAACGTGCAACGACTAACGACAGCGACTAATTACAGCGACTAGCGACGACTAATTACAGCGATTAGCGACGACTAATTACAGCGATTAGCGACGACTAATTACAGCGATTAGCGACGACTAATTACAGCGATTAGCGACGACTAATTACAGCGTCCAACGACGACGCCTAACGACATCGACTAATTACAGCGACTAGCGACGACTAATTACAGCGATTAGCGACGACTAATTACATCGATTAGCGACGACTAATTACATCGATTAGCGACGACTAATTACAGCGTCCAGCGACGACACCTAACGACAGCGACAAATTACAACGATTAGCGACGACTAATTACAGCGTCCAGCGACGACTAATTACAACGATTAGCGACGACTAATTACAGCGTCTAGCGACGACTAATTACAACGATTAGCGACGACTAATTACAGCGTCTAGCGACGACTAATTACAGCGATTAGCGACGACTAATTACAACGATTAGCGACGACTAATTACAACGATTAGCGACGACTAATTACAGCGATTAGCGACGACTAATTACAGCGACTAGCGACGACTAATTACAGCGTCCAGCGACAACGCCTAACGACAGCGACTAATTACAGCGACTAGCGACGACTAATTACAGCGATTAGCGACGACTAATTACAGCGTCCAGCGACGACTAATTACAGCGACTAGCGGCAACTAATTACAGCGACTAGCGACGACTAATTACAGCGTCCAGCGACAACGCCTAATGACAGCGACAAATTACAGCGACTAGCGACGACAAATTACAGCGTCCAGCGACAACGCCTAACGACAGCGACTAATTACAGCGACTAGCGACGACTAATTACAGCGATTAGCGACGACTAATTACAGCGACTAGCGACGACTAATTACAGCGAGTAGCGACGACTAATTACAGCGACTAGCGACGACTAATACAGCGTCTTGCGACAACGCCTAATGACAACGACAAATTACAGCGACTAGTGACGACTAATTACAGCGACTAGCGACGACTAATTACAGCGTCCAGCGACAACGCCTAATGACAGCGACAAATTACAGCGACTAGTGACGACTAATTACAGCGACTAGCGACAACTAATTACAGCGACTAGCGACGACTAATTACAGCGATTAGCGACGACTAATTACAGCGTCCAGCGACAACGCCTAATGACAGCGACAAATTACAGCGACTAGCGACAACTAATTGCAGCGACTAGCGACGACTAATTACAGCGACTAGTGACGACTAATTACAGCGACTAGCGACGACTAATTACAGCGTCCAGCGACAACGCCTAATGACAGCGACTAATTACAGCGTCCAGCGACAACGACTAACGACAGCGACTAATTACAGTCACTAGCGACAACGACTAACGACAGCGACAAATTACAGCGACTAGCGACAATGCCTAATGACAGCGACAAATTACAGCGACTAGTGACGACTAATTACAGCGACTAGCGACAACTAATTACAGCGACTAGCGACGACTAATTACAGCGTCCAGCGACAACGACTAACGACAGCGACTAATTACAGTCACTAGCGACAACGACTAACGACAGGTGAATGGAAAGAGACATGCGAAGAAACACTGGGGAAAAGAGAACGCCAGAATAAGGCATGGATGACAGCAGAGACCCTGGATAAAATTAAAGAAAGAAAGAACAAGAAAGCAGACATAAATAAAAGCAAAACAAGAAGTAATAAAGCCAAGACACAGGAAGCTTACACAGAGGTGAACAAAGAAGTGAGAAGATGCATTAAAAGGGATAAGAGGAAATATATAGATGAATTAGCTAAAGAGGCAGAAGAAGCAGCAAATAAAGGGAATATGAAAGAACTGTACAACAGCACAAAGAAATTAGGTGGAAAATACAAACAGATCAACGCCTTTATCAAAGATAAGAAAGGAAATCTGCTTAGTAATATAAAGGAACAAATGGAGAGATGGAAGGAGCACTTTGAAGAACTTTTGAACAGACCTGGCGCAAATAATCCTCCAGATATACTACCAGCAGAAGAACACGTTAACTGCGGAAAACCAAGCAAAGAAGAAATAATGAAAGCCATCAAACTGTTAAAAGATGGTAAAGCCACAGGACCAGATGAAATTCCTTCGGAAGCCATCAAAGCAGATATTATCACCTCTACCAAGATGTTACATAATCTATTGGATAAAATTTGGGAGAGGGAAGAAATACCTAAAGACTGGAGAGAAGGTTATATGATCAAACTACCAAAGAAAGGAAGTTTACAGGAGTGCACAAATTATAGGGGAATTATGCTACTATCAGTGCCAGGAAAAATATTAGGCAGAATCATTCTGGAGAGACTAAAAGAGGCTATAGAGAAACACTTGAGAGATGAACAAGCAGGTTTTAGGAAGAACAGATCATGTGCTGATCAAATAACTACTCTACGTATAATAGTTGAACAAAGTTTAGAACTAAAATCCCCACTTTATATTGGATTCATAGATTACGAAAAGGCATTTGATAGTTTAGACAGAAGAATGCTTTGGAAGTTGCTGAGTCATTATGGAATCCCCATAAAGTTTATTAACCTGATAAAAACAATGTATGAAGGAACAAAATGTAGTGTGGTGCATGAAGGACAGCTTACAGAAGCATTTGAAATAAGAACAGGAGTAAGGCAAGGATGCCTTCTGTCTCCATTTCTCTTTCTACTGGCCATAGATTGGATTATGAAAATAACTCAAAACAACAGAAATGGGATCCAGTGGTCACTGACCAAACAACTTGATGATTTAGACTTTGCTGATGACATAGCTCTCCTATCACACAGCCACCAACAGATGCAAGATAAAATGAGTATATTAGATGAGAGATCACAACAGCTAGGACTAAAGATTAATAGAGATAAGACCAACATTATGAGAATTAATGCAGTTGGCAATAACCAAATAAAACTAGGAGAAATACCTCTACTAGACGTACAATCTTATATATATCTGGGCAGTAATATAGATAAAGAGGGAGGAACAGAAAACGATACCAAAATAAGGATATCAAAAGCAAGAGGAGCTTTCATTGCACTGGGAAACATATGGAAATCCAAAGAAATTAGGCTAAATACAAAAATACAAATTTTCAACTCCAATGTTAAGTCGGTTCTATTATATGGCTGTGAAACATGGAGAATAACAAAATTGACAATCACGAAGGTACAGACTTTCATTAATGGATGCTTGCGCAGAATAAAGGGATGGAAATGGCAGGACAAAGTCACAAACGTGGAAATATGGAAATGTACCGGTCAAATACCAGTGGATAAAGAAATACAGCGAAGACGATGGCGATGGATAGGACACACACTACGGAAACCAACTGAGAGTATTACACAACAGGCCCTTTTTTGGAATCCCCAGGGGAAAAGACAAAGAGGAAGACCAAGGAATTCTTGGAGAAGACAGATTGAAGCAGAGATGAAGATGATGGGGAAGACATGGAATGATCTTAAAAGAATTGCAAAAAACAGAACGACTTGGAAAGTGTTTGTTGAAGACCTATGCTCCACTGGGAGCTAAAAGGTAGAAGAGTGACGACTAATTACAGCGACTAGCGACGACTAATTACAGCGACTAGCGACGACTAATTACAGCGTCCAGCGACAACGCCTAATGACAGCGACAAATTACAGCGTCCAGCGACAACGCCTAATGACAGCGACTAATTACAGCGTCCAGCGACAACGACTAACGACAGCGACTAATTACAGTCACTAGCGACAACGACTAACGACAGCGACAAATTACAGCGACTAGCGACAACGCCTAACGACAGCGGCAAATTACAGCGACTAGTGACGACTAATTACAGCGACTAGCGACAACTAGTTACAGCGACTAGCGACGACTAATTACAGCGTCCAGCGACAACGACTAACGACAGCGACTAATTACAGTCACTAGCGACAACGACTAACGACAGCGACAAATTACAGCGACTAGCGACAACGCCTAATGACAGCGACAAATTACAGCGTCCAGCGACAACGACTAACGACAGCGACTAATTACAGTCACTAGCGACAACGACTAACGACAGCGACTAATTACAGCGACTAGCGACGACTAATTACAGCAACTAGCGACAACGACTAATGACAGCGACTAACGACAGCGACCAATTACAGCGGCTAGCGTCGACTAATTGCAGCAACTAGCGACAACGACTAATGACAGCGACTAACGACAGCGACTAATTACAGCGACTAGCGACGACTAATTGCAGCAACTAGCGACAACGACTAATGACAGCGACTAACGACAGCGACTAATTACAGCGACTAGCGACGACTAATTGCAGCAACTAGCGACAACGACTAATGACGACTAATGACAGCGACTAATGACGACTAATGACGACTAATGACGACTAATAACAGCGGCTAATGACGACTAATGACGACTAATGACAGCGACTAATCACGACTAATGACAGCGACTAATGACGACTAATGACAGCGACTAATGACGACTAATGACGACTAATGACAGCGACTAATGACGACTAATGACGACTAATGACAGCGACTAATGACGACTAATGACGACTAATGACAGCGACTAATGACGACTAATGATGACTAATGACAGCGACTAATGACGACTAATGACAGCGACTAATGACGACTAATAACGACTAATGACGACTAATGACGACTAATGACGACTAATGACAGCGACTAATGACGACTAATAACGACTAATGACGACTAATGACGACTAATGATAGCGACTAATGACAGCGACTAATGACGACTAATGACGACTAATGACGACTAATGACAGCGACTAATGACGACTAATGACGACTAATGACAGCGACTAATGACGACTAATGACAGCGACTAATGACTACTAATGACGACTAATGACGACTAATGACAGCGACTAATGACGACTAATGACGACTAATGACGACTAATGACAGCGACTAATGACGACTAATGACAGCGACTAATGACGACTAATGACAGCGACTAATGACGACTAATGACGACTAATGACGACGATTAACATTAAATTGCCAGATACAGTGACGTGTGGGGGGGTGGGGGGTTACATGATTTAGCAAATATAACACGTCATATAACACGTAATATAACACGTAATATAACAAATATGTAACAATGGTTGCATGTTCACTGAGAATTGTGTTGGTACTTGTGTATAGGTCAATCTGAATTGCACAATTTGAAAGTCACAACAAAATGTGAAGAGATGAGCTGTTGTCAAACAAGTGTGCTGTCAGTTGTGTTCTCACTCGAGTGAATTCTTTCCACAGGTTCTGTGCTTGTGAGCTGCACACCTGGTCAGCCTATGGTTGCTGTTCAAATCGTAATGGGAAACTGTCTCGATATTCCGCCACCGCCAGCAAAGCAATACAAAGTTTACTTGAATGGAGCTCGCTGTTTTATTGTTAGAAGGAAGATGCCATACGCATACGGTAAATATAAGAGATGGTCTTAATATCTTTATCTTGGTCTTTGTGTTTTGTATGTTTTATCTTGCCCAAATATAAGATGACCAGACGTCCCGATTTTTCAGGGACAGTCCTCATTTTTTTTTACTGTATTTTCACCCTTTGTCCCGGATTTGTTACTATTCCGATTTTGGCCGATTATTTACCTTTTGTCCCGGATTTGTTAAAATACTTTAGGGACACAAACGTTTACCAATTTTGCCAATATGGTAAACGTCTCTTCGACTTTAAAATATACAATTATATAATATATAATTTATCGTTGTTGCGTAGAAAATGTTTAAAATGTTGACCTGGCTGTTCATTTGACGAAACAGTAACAGCAAAATGCGCTCCAAGTTTTAAATCTTAAAAACTGAAACTCAATAACGTTTAATTCAATAACTCCTGATAACGTTTTGTAAGCCTATATTGTTAGGTGTTTTAATTAGTTTTAAAATATATGTATTATTCACTTGAAAAAGACGGAAGAAATGTCATTTTATTGATGGAACATTTAAGTCAAATTAATCCGTCCCGGATTAGGGTTTCAAAAATATGGTCACTTTACCAAATATCATACCGTCGTTTATGCTATTTCATGAAGTAACTACATTATTCTGTGTTTTTAACTACTGTTATTTCTTATCTCAGCTACTGTTATTTTTTGTTTCAACTACTGTTATTTCTTGTCTCAAAACTCAGCTACTGTTATTTCTTATCTTAGTTACTGTTATTTCTTGTCTCAGCTACGATTACTTTGTATCGTAGCTACTGTTATTTCTTATCTCAGCTACTGTTATTTCGTGTCTCAGCTACGATTACTTTGAATCTTAGCTACTGTTATTTCTTGTTTCAGCTACTGTTATTTCTTGTCTCAAAACTCAGCTACTGTTATTTCTTATCTCAGCTACTGTTATTTCTTGTCTCAAAACTCAGCTACTGTTATTTCTGGTCTCAGCTACTGTTATTTCTGGTCTCAGCTACTGTTTTTTCTTGTCTCAGCTACTGTTATTTCTTGTCTCAAAACTCAGCTACTGTTATTTCTTATCTCAGCTACTGTTATTTCTTGTCTCAGCTACTGTTATTTCTTGTCTCAGCTACGATTACTTTGTATCGTAGCTACTGTTATTTCTTATCTCAGCTACTGTTATTTTGTGTCTCAGCAACGATTACTTTGAATCTTAGCTACTGTTATTTCTTGTTTCAGCTACTGTTATTTCTTGTCTCAAAACTCAGCTACTGTTATTTCTTATCTCAGCTACTGTTATTTCTTGTCTCAAAACTCAGCTACTGTTATTTCTGGTCTCAGCTACTGTTATTTCTGGTCTCAGCTACTGTTATTTCTTGTCTCAAAACTCAGCTACTGTTATTTCTTATCTCAGCTACTGTTATTTCTTGTCTCAGCTACTGTTATTTCTTATCTCAGCTACTGTTATTTCTTATCTCAGCTACTGTTATTTCTTGTCTCAGCTACTGTTATTTCTTGTCTCAGCTACTGTTATTTCTTGTCTCAGCTACTGTTATTTCTTGTCTCAGCTACTGTTATTTCTTGTCTCAAAACTCAGCTACTGTTATTTCTTATCTTTTTTTACACACAATTTTAGTAAACATAGAGCTGGACTATAATTCACCATCATCGTAATATGAATATTTCTCACATTTAGGTCATCTCACGCTGTAAATTTCAATCTTCCAGCATCTTCTCGTAGCATTGTTAACAATATTTTTTTTTAAATACAAAATTTAAACAACGTATTATTATGACGACGGGATAAAAACTGACATCTATACATTTAAAATCGAACTAAACAGACATTTAAAATAGAACTAAACAGACATTTAAAATAGAACTAAACAGACATTTTTATGAAGACGACTGGACGGTGGGAGATATAACAAAAATGCAGTGTCCCTTTCAAAACTCTTTGTAAGGTATCCTACTTCCGCTAGAGCACACTAGATTATTTCGGTATATTTTGTCTTTCTTTTGCTGTTTTGTGTGACTTATATTATAAATACATCTAAAAAAAAGCGCTGACATTTGTTGTTGCAGTTAAATAGATTGACATCCATCTTTGATGGCTGGTTTATTTACTTTTTGTTTACTCCCAGAGCAAGGTCCGAAATAGGATCAAACCCTTATCTGGGAGATACGTGTGTTAATAAGAAGAATACATATACACAATTTATTCCCGAGAGATGTTCCTAACCCTATGCTATAGATATGAGTACACCTGCTTGAAAAACATCACCAATGATAACTATCTTTTCAAATAGCTTAGTTGGCCGTGTGCTCTATCATTTGGTGTCTCGTGGCAAGGCGCTAAGCCGAGGAGTACAGGTTCGATCCTGCTTCGAACCATCTAAGTTCTTTGGTGGTTTTTTTCCGTTGATTATTTGTGATTGTTTTTTTCGAATATTGTAAACATAGCTCTTCCCCTGAAATGTTTCACTGCCGCGGATGTTTCCCTCTTTAATTCGTTTATTATTATTCTGCATACGAGTACATGAAATGTTATAATAAATGGCATGAATCTTTGTAAATGTATGCATTTTTAAACATAACACGCCTTCACAATAAACATACTTATGTCTCATCAACGCTTTCAATCTACACTACAGGTCCATTAACTCTCATGCCGAGTGGCTACCGTGACTATCAAGGAAAAAATCTTCGCAGACCAGTTGTCCTCTACCCAGTTAGTGGATATACCTACCCCTTCCCTCTAGATTCGTCTGTTTGCCCTCCAGTATATTACTCCTATTATGGTTACGTCACCAACAGTAACTATGGTTACCCCGGAAGCACATTGCCAAGATCTACAGGATATCAGAAAAATCAAAGAGTTCATGGAAAGAAATCTGGCAGAGAAAGTAAGTTGTTGTGTAATGTCGATAAATCCAAGTTGTTTTGGTACCGAATCACTAGCTTGTGATTGCACGTGCCATGTTGGTTGTTATGTTGTTGAATCGAGTTTAGACACTATGGGCAAGAAAATATTATCCAAGTACGGGCTCTATCCTGTTTTATATACTTAGAGTAGGAGAATACAATATTACGATTGGTCGTACTATACGTTCTCAAACAGAAAGGCGACACTTGGAAGTGAGGTGGTCAGTGCTCCTCCTAACTCTTGACACCGACTCAAAGAGCTGGTCGACGACTAGAGAGGTCTGATGTTGAGTCTCGAGGATTGTATCGATAGCAAAAACACTAACACATACAATGATTGTGACATTTATTCAACAAGAGACTGGAGGTGTCAATGAATTTAAAACACGCTGCATGTACCAGTGGTGTAACGTGGGGAAGATCTAACGGGACGTTGTCCCGGGCGGAAGATATTTAGAATCACTAATTAAAAACAAAATAATAATGGGCAAAAAAGTAGCAGGTTATGGCCGCAGTACTTACGTCATCATGGTACTGGCAAAATGAATGACAATGGTCAGAGACTTCTAAAATTTTGTTGACTTAACAACCATTGTGCTGCCAATAGCTTTCTAAGCGTTAAAACCGACAAAAAGCAGCATGGCGCCACCCAATGTCCGGGCATTGGCACCAGCTGGATTTTCTCTTAGTTCGAAGACAGCATTTAAATAATGTTAGAAAACCATAGACTGTGACACAGACAGCATTTAAATAATGTTAGAAAACCATAGACTGTGACACAGATAGCAGCATTTAAGTAATGTTAGAAAACCATAGACTGTGACACAGACAGCATTTAAATAATGTTAGAAAACCATAGACTGTGACACAGACCACGCACTTGTCATAAGTAAAGTGAAGGCAACCACCAAAAGGATATACAAATCTAGAGAACCATCCAGGCCGAAGATTAATATCGCTGCAACAAAATTACCCAACAACCAAGTCCTGTTCCCGAATGCCTTCCAGCAAGGCATGGAGAAAGCAGAAGACCTAGACAATGTAGATGATTCATGGAACCGGCTAAAATCACACATTTTGCACATCTGTCACAGACAGAAATCACAGACTGTGCTAACTCTTTTTTTTTGGTACAGATAAACACTTCAACAAGGAGTGGGTTCAAGAAGACTCAATGAAGCTCATGCAACTTGTAGAGAGGAAGAACAAGACTAACCTAGCTAGATCTAGAATTAATCATGCTAGAACACAATAGACAAATTCAAACAAGCAAAGACATAAGTGCAAAGGGTGTTATGGAGATGTTCGAACGAGTACTGGTCAAATCTGTGCTCTACGATCAAGAAAGTTGCTGAGCTGGGTGATTCTCTCTCTCTCTCTCTCTCTCTCTCTCTCTCTCTCTCTCTCTCTCTCTGCGATCAAGACTCAATCAGAGTCGGAGTCCAGACTATCTCATGAAATCAGCTGTCTGTTTAAGTGAATCGATTGCCCCATATAGTTTCTCTTCCAGGGAGTTGGGTGTGGACCACATTGCTCTTCTCAAGACTGTCTACTGGGGGCAATCCTGTAGTACATATTTTGTAGTCATATTGTCCAGTGTACAGTGGCATAGGCTGGTTGTACCTATTTTGAATTTGGTGAACAAGTGATTTCTCATTCTATTGTGGCCAGTGCGTAGGCGAAGTATGATGATTTGATCCCTCCTTGATAGTTGGTGGTATCCGTCACTCTCGTTATGTTTTGGGTGTTCTCGTTTCCATTTTTCATGGAACTGGCCTTTGAGGATGGATTTGGCTTCATCATAACTGAGCGGATGGTTCTCTTGTGGTAATCTCCCTCTTTAGCTAATTTGTCTGCGCGTTCGTTCCCGTGTATATTACAGTATGATGGTATCCACTGAATGACTACTCTCTGGAAGTTATTGCATAGTTGGTCCAGGGTTGTTCTCAAGTCATCTAGTTCATTGTTCTTGGGGCTTTTTAGAGCTGATAGTACTGACAGTGCATCAGTCAGAATCACCAATTTATTGTGCATGTTATTTTTGCGTTGAGAAGCCAGTGTTGCAGCATCTCTGATGGCCTCAGTTTCTGCTTTAAAGTTGTTTGTTAGATCCAGTCTGATTGATTACTTGTTAAAACGTTGCACTGTGTTCTGCGCCAGTGGTCCAGTGCATCCGATTTCAGCCATCATTTTTATTCAGGTTTGCTTTCCTTAACCTTTGATTGTCCCCAGTCTTCCTGCAAGGCAGCAGATTGTCTTTTCTGTAGGGGGATTCTGCCCTTAGATGGTCGGCCCTCCCAGGTTTACGAGCACCATCTGCCCAAGCTTGATGTAGTTATTAATTGGTGATTAGACCATCACACATCAAACAATAAGTCCCTCCTAACTATCACGAACTTCCGGGAGTCTCACCGATGCTGACAAGTCATGTACGAAACCCCACTCCGTTTTTCATTGATTAGAGTACGACCGTCCTAGGGCATGCAACTAACATGATGACGTAGCTCACACAACAATGGCTGCACTCACAATATCCCTGTTGCTATAGTAAAAGCAGCCAACAGCACACGAAAAGTGAAAACTGCTACTGACTAGACTGAGCAGAGCTTAGCAAGGAGTTGTACAATGCAAGAACTTGGCGTCATACAATTACATCGACGGTTTTGGAACATCACACGATGTGTTGACGTAATTCGCATATATCGCTAGGCAGGGGAAGGTTGTATTCACAAACTTTTGACTTGACAATGAAGAACAATGAGGTGAGTACAACCTGTTATCATCGGCGAACTTTGCTAACTCAGTTGATTAGCTCAGACGCAGAAAATTACACCGTAGAGCCGAAACGGGTGATTCACGAACTATGTACAACATTAGGATTGCTCTAGGCCCAAACATCTAAAAAAATTGCTCCCTTAAAAGTTGCTAACGGTGAGTCTATTAGCGACAAAACAAAACAGCTGGAAAGATGTGTCGAACATTACTCAAGTCTATATTCTGTAGACAGACCAGCAAGCCCACTCTTAGATCAGCTAGTTCCAAAATACTGAGTGCTGACTAAACTGGACAATGAACCCACTGAGAAGGAACTTCATGATGTCATCCAGACCTCTCAAGTAGAAAAGCTTCTGGTAATGACAACATCCCAGCTGAAATACTCCAGGAAAACTTTGAAACACTCCTGCCCTACCTCTACAAGCTCCTTGTCCAATGCTGGAGAAGTGGTGATATACCCCAAGACATGAAAGATGCCAAGATTGTAACGTTATATAAAAATAAGGGGGACAAGGGCAATTGCAACAATTATAGGGGTACATCCTTCCTGAGTATACCTGAAAAGGTCAAGGCAAAGAAATGCATCAAAATGCGAAGCTGCAGTAAACCTAATTGTGAGAAGAAATGAAACAATATAGACAAAAAATGGATTAGTTAAAGCTTCGCATACCAAGTGGACACCACAAATCAGAACGACGTTTCGGCACATAGACCTTCAACAGGGACAAACATATAACACAGGCACACATATGTATTTAAAATAAAAAGTATAATTTGAAAGGCATTCGCAAGAATTGTTTTAAAGCGCATACATCAACTGGCGGAACGTATCCTTCCTGAGTCCCAGTGTGGGTTTAAAGCTTGACGGTCAACCACCGATTTTTACTCTTCGCCAACTGCAGAAAAAATGCATAGAACAGAGAAGACCTCTATTTATAGCCTTTGTTGAACTTATAAAGATTGTGACACCGCGAGCTGAGCAGGTCTATACAAGGTGCTGGAAGATATCGGCTGCCCTCCTACATTACTCAAGATAGTCAAGTCGTTTCACAACAATATGTCTGCCACATCCAGTTCGACGGTGAATCTCCCCAGGCCTTTGAGATGAACTGTGGAGTCAAACAAGGATGTGTCCTTGCCCCTACACTGTAAGGAATATTTGTCGCTGCCCTTCTACACAATGCGTTTGAAACCGTCTCTGGAGACATCTACATCCATACAAGATCTGACGGCTCCTTTTTCAATCCTTCATGTCTGGGGTCAAAATTTAAAATAACTGAGATCCTAATCAAGGAGCTTCTATTTGCTGATGATGCAGCACTGGTTGCTCATGATGAATCCGTCATGCAGTCAATGATTGACAATCTAGCAAGATCATGTGATTTATTCTCCTTGTCTATAAGTATACAAAAGACTGTAGTGCTTCAACAAGGTGTAGCCACTCCCGCAGTTATATCATTAAATAACGTACCTCTTGAACCTGTGAGAAAGTTCACCCATCTCGGTTCTATTATGACAAGCATTGTCTCCCTTGAAGAAGAAATAAATTCTCTAATCGGAAAGGCAGCTTCCACATTTGGTAAACTTAAAGATACAGCATGGGCCAACACCAATTTAACACCCAGGACTAACATTTAAATTTACCAAAGTTGTGTACTTAGTACACTATTATATGGATCATAAACTTGGACTACCTATGCAGGACAAGAGAATATACAAGAGAACAGGTTAAGTAGCTTTCATGTGCGTTTCCCTTCGAAAGATTATGAACATCAAATGGCAGGACAAAGTAACTAACTCTAATATCTTACAACGAGCCAAACTCCCTTCCATCATGGCAACACTTAGAAGTTGTAGACTAAGGTGGCTGGGTCATGTAAGAAGAATGGTAAACTTTCGTACTCCCAAACAAATATTTTCTGGCAAACGCAAGAGCAGAAAGGAACCAACTGACAGACCAGTGCTGAGATATAAGGATGTTTGCAGGGCTTCCTTGAGTGAATTCTCTATCAGTGAAAGAGATTAAAGGACAGACCAGTGCTGAGATATAAGGATGTTTGCAGGGCTTCCTTGAGTGAATTCTCTATCAGTGAAAGGGATCAAAGGACAGACCAGTGCTGAGATATAAGGATGTTTGCAGGGCTTCCTTGAGTGAATTCTCTATCAGTGAAAGAGATCAAAGGACAGACAAGTGCTGAGATATAAGGATGTTTGCAGGGCTTCCTTGAGTGAATTCTCTATCAGTGAAAGAGATCAAAGGACAGACCAGTGCTGAGATATAAGGATGTTTGCAGGGCTTCCTTGAGTGAATTCTCTATCAGTGAAAGAGATCAAAGGACAGACCAGTGCTGAGATATAAGGATGTTTGCAGGGCTTCCTTGAGTGAATTCTCTATCAGTGAAAGAGATTAAAGGACAGACCAGTGCTGAGATATAAGGATGTTTGCAGGGCTTCCTTGAGTGAATTCTCTATCAGTGAAAGAGATCAAAGGACAGACCAGTGCTGAGATATAAGGATGTTTGCAGGGCTTCCTTGAGTGAATTCTCTATCAGTGAAAGAGATCAAAGGACAGACCAGTGCTGAGATATAAGGATGTTTGCAGGGCTTCCTTGAGTGAATTCTCTATCAGTGAAAGAGATTAAAGGACAGACCAGTGCTGAGATATAAGGATGTTTGCAGGGCTTCCTTGCGTGAATTCTCTATCAGTGAAAGAGATCAAAGGACAGACCAGTGCTGAGATATAAGGATGTTTGCAGGGCTTCCTTGAGTGAATTCTCTATCAGTGAAAGAGATCAAAGGACAGACCAGTGCTGAGATATAAGGATGTTTGCAGGGCTTCCTTGAGTGAATTCTCTATCAGTGAAAGAGATCAAAGGACAGACAAGTGCTGAGACATAAGGATGCTTGCAGGGCTTCCTTGAGTGAATTCTCTATCAGTGAAAGAAACTGGGAAAATCTGGCTGCAGATCGTAGAACATGGAGAACAAAAATAAAAAATGGTACAGCGACTTTCGAGGCAGCGCTGATATCTAATTCAGAAGACAGAAGGTGCAGGAGAAAGGGGACGAGGTCAGGTAGCACGAATACATCTTGTTCGTTCTACGGATGGATCTATCTATCCAATATTGGCAGATTCAGACACGAGAGAAGCTGTTTAGCGAAGCAGCATCCAGCATTAAACATACATATTTTTACCAACTACTGACTTATCATGATTGCTTGCTACCAACCATCTGTATGGCGATATATACTTACGTTACTCTAGACACTGAGAACTCATGCTATGCCATTAGCAGGTACAAATTCTTTGGGGAAAAGATAGACGCCTGCGGTAATATATACTGGACAGGCTAGCACAGCAGATAGTTTGTAACTGACAGGTTCTGGTGTTTTTGTCGTTGTTGTTTCTATTGTTGGTTATCTTAAGGGTTTGCTTTCTCCTCATCGAAGCACTATCCTTTCAACCTCAGGCTATGTCTTCTAGCGTATTAGATGGCAAATGTTATTTTAAAAATATCTTTAAAACTGTATTGGTATGAAGCCGCTCCTGTGGAAAAAAAAACCAGTCACAGCTGCTATTAAAGTTCACGACCCTCAGGACTGCCTAGAAAGGGATTGATAATTTGAGTGGGAAGTTTTGAAAATACGAGGTCGGCGAAATAAGTCGACATGACACTTGATGTTGAACTAACTCAGCCACAATTTTTTTTTTTAATTACAGCAATTATGATATATGTTACATGAGAGAGACTATTAAATACCCTGACATTAAAACACAAAGGACACAAAATCAAAAGTATTTGAATAAGGCGTTGTTTCTTTTTCTTTCTGAAGATGGTACCCCCAAGCGAGATCCAGACATCAACTCGCCAAGGGAAGCAGACGAGCCAAAGTTTCCATCACCTGCCAAGAGGATGGACGACACGATCAAGGTGGAAACACCCATCGTCTCAAGCGCGACCACTGTGCATGGAAAAGGAGCTCAGGTGAGAACTAACTTTTTTACTCAAATTCCGCTCCATAAATGAGTCCGATTCTAAGCCACAAACTTCAAGAGTCCACGAGAATGAAAGAGCTGATGCCCTTCTCTTCAAGAGCATCCGTTGCAGTGGAGTATCATGGATTATCAGTGCTCACGCATAAAGCAAGTATTACACTCCTTACCTAAGGATAAGGCAAGTATTTCACTTCATACCTACTATTTTGTATTTATTATTACCACTTTCTTTTAACCCTGTGACATGTTTGCGTGCAGGGGATATTCCGCTGAGACTCCTGTCCAAGCCATTGTATTAGTAATTCTGTTAGATCTCGACACCAAGGATAATGTTGAAGACTGATCTTTGTTTGGAGAATGTCGCAATAATTGACAAGGGCGCAGTTATGAGACTTCTAGAAACATGAGGCAAGTTAGGTACAAGTAGCGTGGCTCGATTGGGAGAACGGATAACACATTCGTTTAATCAGCGAGTTACAGTAAATATTGAAAATAAACAAAAGTAAAATAAATATACAAAATAAAGTCAATATTTAGACTAAGATGGCTGGGGCATGTAAGCGGAATCGAAAATAATCGTATTCCAGAACAAATATTCTATCGCGAACTTAGGGTAGGAAAGGGCTGTCAAGCATTGAGATATAAGGATGTTTGCAGGGCTTCCTTCAGAGAATTCTCTGTCGGTGAAAGAAACTGGGAAGGTCTGGCGCAGAACGTAGCACACGGAGAACACAAATAAAAAATAAACGGCACATCAACTTTCGAGGCAGTGCTGATATCAACTTCAGAAGACAAAAGGTGCAGGAGAAAGGAGGTCAGGCACTACAAATACACCTTGTTCCTTCTGCGGATGGATCTGTCTGTCAATCATTGGCGGATTCATCCACGAGAGAAGCTGCTCGGCAAAACAACATCCGGCATAAGACACTAATATTTTACCAAACTACTGACTTATCATGATTGTTTGCTACCAACTGTCTGTCAAGGCGATACAAGTCATACAGTAAATATTGACGAGCATAATTTATGTCATCTGCTGGGAAGTTATGATAACCTCTCATGGTATGTCCTATTTGAAGTCGATGATTCTTTAAATTAATCATCCGTGAAAACCGATTTTTCTGTTTTGTCTACTCGCGGATTCCCAATTTCCTACTTTTTCTCTTCCAGATCACTAGAACAGCTTCAGACTCTTACTTCACGCCATACAGCTTCAGACTATTACTTTACACCAAACAGCTTCAGCCTATTAATTTATACCATACAGCTTCAGACTATTACTTTACACCAAACAGCTTCAGGCTATTACTTTACACCAAACAGCTTCAGGCTATTACTTTACACCAAACAGCTTCAGACTATTACTTTACACCAAACAGCTTCAGACTATTACTTCACATCAAACAGCTTCAGTCTTTTACTTCACACCAAACAGCTTCAGACTATTACTTCACATCAAACAGCTTCAGTCTTTTACTTCACACCAAACAGCTTCAGACTATTACTTCACATCAAACAGCTTCGGTCTTTTACTTCACACCAAACAGCTTCAGACTATTACTTCACATCAAACAGCTTCAGTCTTTTACTTCACACCAAACAGCTTCAGACTATTACTTCCCATCAAACAGCTTCAGTTTTTTACTTCACACCAAACAGCTTCAGACTATTACTTCACATCAAACAGCTTCAGTCTATTACTTCACATCAAACAGCTTCAGTCTTTTACTTCACATCAAACAGCTTCAGGCTCTTACTTCATATCAAACAGCTTAAAACTCTTATTTCAACAGCTTCAAACTCTTACTTCACACCAAACAGCTTAAAACTCTTACCTCACATCAAACAGCTTCAGATTATTACTTTACACCAAACAGCTTCAGACTTTTACTTCACATCAAACAGCTTTAGACTATTACTTCACATCAAACAGTTTCAAACTATTACTTCACATCAAACAGCTTCAGACTATTACTTCACATCAAACAGCTTCACACTGTTACTTCACATGAAAAAAAGAGCTACAGACTTTTACTTCACATCAAACAGCTTCAGTCTTTTACTTCACATCAAACAGCTTCTTCACATCAAACAGCTTCAGACTATTACTTCACATAAAAAAAGAGCTTCAGACTTTTACTTCACATCAAACAGCTTCAGACTTTTATTTCACATCAAACAGCTTCTTCACATCAAACAGCTTCAGACTATTACTTCACATCAAACAGCTTCAGACTATTACTTCACATCAAACAGCTTCTTCACATCAAACTGCTTCAGACTATTACTTCACATCAAACAGCTTCTTCACATCAAACTGCTTCAGACTATTACTTCACATCAAACAGCTTCTTCACATCAAACTGCTTCAGACTATTACTTCACATCAAACAGCTTCAGACTATTACTTCACATCAAACAGCTTTAGACTATTACTTCACATCAAACAGCTTCTTCACATCAAACTGCTTCAGACTATTACTTCACATAAAAAAGAGCTTCAGACTTTTACTTCACATCAAACAGCTTCAGACTATTATTTCACATCAAACAGCTTCTTCACATCAAACTGCTTCAGACTATTACTTTACATCAAACAGCTTCAGACCATTACTTCACATCAAACAGCTTCAGTCTATTACTTCACATAAAAAAGAGTTTCAGACTTTTACTTCACATCAAACAGCTTCTTCACATCAAACAGCTTCAGACTATTACTTTACACCAAACAGCTTTAGACTATTACTACACATCAAACAGCTTCAGACTTTTACTTCACATCAAACAGCTTCAGAATCAATCTTTGCAGTTCTCCTGGTTTAGTATTTATATGAATGACTTAACTATCCGGACAGATTCACGGTAAAACTAAATGGTTCTGCCTCATGTAACAATGAATCAAGGTTTGTAGTTAGTCAGCACAAGATTGATGTCTTTTGCTCTGGTCTGATCAACAAATTACGGATTGAAGGGGCGATAGTTGCAAATATCTGCTCCATCTACAATGGCAGGGGTAGGAATGTGGCTCTCAAACAGAACACAAACCAGATCGACACATTTAATGCTTGTTATACAGGAGACGGATGTGGACCAGAGGCCGCAGTTAATGGCAAAACAAAGTCCAATCTCTATGACAATGAATGCACACACACACAAAATTAATTGAGAAGTGGAACCAATCCTGTTTACTGGTTTCTGAACTTTGTCACGCCCCACAAGATTCACACCATTCGAATCTATCATCGAGCTAGCACTATGATTCGGGTAAAGAATGTCACTCTAAAGGTTTTCTCTGACAGTGGCGGTGTAGTGTTCCAGCATAATGATATATCATACCCTAATGTTTCTGTGAACACTATTGTAGTCACCACATAAACGCCAATGGCACACATTAAGATTGAGTTCTCACCGACCATTTCGCAGGCCGACAGTGTACTGACGGTGTGTGAGGTGCAAACATTTACAGACACCTATTGTCTGGACGGGCATTCTGGGTCGTTTTGTGAAGTGTGTAGTTGGTGTAGAAAAGGCTGCAACGTCATCATCTGTACGTGTCACGACAACTGTTCACATGGGATCTATGGACACGACTGCTCCAGGTCTTGTCTCAGTGTCTGTCCTTTATGTGAGAAAAAATCCGGAAAATGCCTACAATGTAAACATCCTGGCTATACCTGTAATGACACTTGTCCCGATGGTAATTTTTGGCTACAGTGCGAACAGACGTGTTCTGATGGCTGTGACACCATATGTGACCCGGAAAGTGCAGACTGTACGTGCAAGGAAACGTTGTACCGGTCAGACTGCACTCTCAAATGTCCGGACTACTGTTTCAACGACACCTGTGAACAGTCAACCGGGAACTGTACATGCAAGGGAACGTTCTACGGGTCAGACTGCACTCTCAAATCTCCGGACAACTGTTTGAACGGAACCTGTGAACAGTTAACCGGGGCCTGCGTCTCGTATGTCGATGATTCCCACGTTAAGAAGAGTCTGCCGACTACAACAAACCCAAGCATATGGATACCTTTCGCGATCGCTGCTCTTCTACCTCCTCTTCTCTTCTCTTGAATTGAGCCATTGCTCAATTCTCAGTGTGTATCCGTGCTAGTCGTAGCTCATATCTTAGTGGGTGTCTGCGATAGCCATGGCTGATATCTTAGTGGGTGTATGTGCTGGCCATGGCTCATATCTTTGTGTGTGTCTGGGCTGGCCATGGTTCATATCTTAGTGTATTTCCGTGCTAGCCATGGCTCATATCTTAATGTGTTTCTGTGCTAGCCATGGCTCATATCTTAATGTGTTTCTGTGCTAGCCATGGCTCATATCTTAGCATGTGTGTGTGTGTGTGTGCTAACCATGGCTCATATCTTGGTGTGTGTCATGTTAGTCATATCTCATATCTTAGTGTGTATCTGTGTTAGTCATGTGTCATATCTTTTAGTGTGCATGTCTGGGTTAGTGATATCTCATATCTTTGTGTGCATGTTTATGTTAGTCATATCTCATATCGTTGTGTGTGTGTGTCTGTGTTTGTCACATCTCATATCTTTGTGTGCACGTCTATGTTAGGCATGTGTCATACCTTTGTGTGTGCATGTCTATGTCAGTCATATCTCATATCTTTGTGCGCATGTCTGTGTTAGTCTAGCATGTGTCATATCTTTGTGTGTGCATATCTATGTCAGTCATATCTCATATCTTTGTGTGCATGTCTATGTTAGTCATGTGTCATATCTTTGTGTGTGCATATCTATGTTAGTCATATCTCATATCTTTGTGTGCATGTCTATGTTAGTCATGTGTCATATCTTTGCGTGTATGTCTGTGTTAGTCATATCTTGATGTGTGTCAGTGTTAGTTATGCCTCGTATCGTTGTGTGCATGTCTGTGCTAGTCACATCTCATATCTTTGTGTGTGCATGTCTGTGTTAGTCACATCTCATATCTTTGTGTGTACATGTCTGTGTTAGTCACCTCAAGTGACTCGGGCAGATGGTGCTCGTAAACCTGGGAGGGCCGACCATCTAAGGGCAGAATCCCCCTATAGAAAAGACAATCTACTGCCTTGCAGGAAGATTGGGGATAATCAAAGGCTAAGGAAAGCAAACCTGAATAAAATTCTGGCTGAAATCGGATGCACTGGGCCACTGGCGAAGAACACAGTGCAACGTTTTAACGGTGTTCAATCAGAGTGGATATGGCAGACTCTAATTGTGATGTTCTGTCTGTGGGGGCGATCAACACACTTAACCTGACAGCTGACTTCATGTGAGAGTCTAGAATCCTACTCTGATTGAGTCATGTTCGCAGAGAGAGAGAGAGAGAGAGAGAGAGAGCTTCAGACTATTATCAAAGAATAACTGGTTCAGGAATTGTACGACTAAAGAGGAGCAACTTCGCTGCAATTGCCTATGAACTAACTACTGGAGACCCAGTACTTTCCTAAACAATATCAAAACCCTTGGACCCATCTGATATGTCTCCTCATGGAAAGCATAAAATACCAGAACTTACGGAAAATATAACAGGAATCATGAAAAAAGGCACCCAGTCAGACACAGAAAGAAAACACGTAGCAGAAAAACACATACACGATACCTACCAACAGGACTCTTGGTCCCACATATATACAGATGGCTATGCTACAAATGCCACCAGAAATGGAGGGGGAGGTGTGTTCTTGACGCTGAATAATCAAGACCAGATCACCAAGTTAATAGCTACTGGAAAATTCTCAAACAACGTTAAAACAGAAACTGAGGCCATCAGAGATGCTGCAACACTTCCTACTCAACACAAAAATAATAAGCACAATAAATTGGTGATTCTGACTGATGCTCTGTCAGTACTATCAGCTCTAAAAAGCCCCAAGAACAATGAACTAGATGACTTGAGAACAACCCTGGACCAACTATGCAATAACTTCCAGAGAGTAGTCATTCAGTGGATACCATCACACTGTAATATACACGGGAACGAACACGCAGACAGATTAGCTAAAGAGGGAGGGAGATTACCACAAGAGAACAATCCGCTCAGTTATGATGAAGCCAAATCCATCCTCAAGGGTCAGTTCCATGAAAAATGGAAACGAGAACACCCAAAGCATAACGAGAGTGACGGATACCACCAACTATCAAATAGGGATCAAGTCATCATACTTCGCTTACGCACTGGCCACAATAGAATGATAAATCACATGTTCACCAAATTCAAAATAGGTACAACCAGCCTATGCCACTGTACCCTAGACAATATGACTACAAAACATGTTCTACAGGATTTCCCCCAGTACACAGACCTGAGAAGAGCAATGTGGTCCACGCCCACCTCCCTGGAAGAAAAACTATATGGGTCAATCGATTCGCTTAAACAGACAGCTGACTTCATGAGAGAGTCTGGAATCCTACTCTGATTGAGTCTTGATCGCAGAGAGAGAGAGAGAGAGAGAGAGAGAGAGAGAATTACTTTACACCAAACTGCTTCAGACTATTACTTCACACCAAACTCGAAAGCAAGCAGAAAATAACCCTTGCCAGGAACACCTCAATAACTATCAGCATGCTAAAGCCACATTTCAATGGACTAAACTACATACAAACCAGACGGAGAAGCTGGAAAGTGAAAACAGAGTCCTTGAATCTTGAACGAGACACAAGAAAAGTGTGGAAGCTTGTCAAACAGCTGAATGATGAGGGTACAAAAAGGAACACCAAAATTAAACTAAAGAAGGATGGAAACTTTGTCTTATTTTCCTTTTCGATTTTCCCCAATTTTTCTACAAAATCCACGTTTCAGAGGCTTTGATTTTCCGTTCTGTTTTCTTATTTGATGTCCATGTTTCTGCGCCTTGAATAAATGCTGAGTAGATATAACATTTAACATGTGGTTTTAGTTATTATATTATTTGCTTTGACGTGATTATATTTTTCATGTTGCTAAAATTGCTTTTTGCCATTCCTGTTTTTTTTCCCATTTATTTCTGTCTTACATTTTCTATCACTTGTTATAACGTATCCCCAAGATAGCAAGGTTCTTAAAATCTTTATAGATTCTTTCCATCTACTTTGATATCCCTTGTAGGTTTTATGAGTTATATCTGTATGCCAGGGGGTGTGGCTTTATCCCCTTTTATGCCTGCCCACCAGCGGAGTTGTTAACTCTGATCTTTGAACTTTGCGACTGCAGCGAAGAAGGCTCGTTCAGACCTGAGCCCTCTAATATAGCAGCATGGCGTGAAGGCTCGTCAAGACCTGAGCCTTCACGTATTAGCTGGTCGAATTTGACCTCAACGCCCTGTTTACCTTGCATCACAGGCACGTATGACCAGCCACGATCATACAGCACACTTGCCCTGGACTTGAAGAGGTCGGACTTCTCCAACTACCTTGAGGTGATGAAGGGGAATCCCCCTACTGCATCGACCCGTGTCATGTCGACCTTGCCCTCGTACAGTACCCTTGGCCGGGTGATCGTTTCACTTAGTACTCTCGTCGATTGTTGCCATACCAGCGTTCGTCTTCACTAGGGACAGACAAATACAGCTAGAGCTCGAATAAACATCAACAGAACACCAGGTAAAAGCACACGCCTGAGGTTTTATTATCACAATGTCGACTTCACATATTACATTCTCAATTACAATTACAGTGGTAGTACAGCCGCCTTGCACACACAGCCTGCTCACTTGGCGGCTTTCCCCAGCTTATCTACCACCCTACACAGTTATTTGGCATTAAACTGTTCGTTGTTACGACTGCACAACGACATTATCTTTATGCTTACCATGAAGCTGAGCTTAGTGAGACTACTCACAACTTGACATTAAACTGTTCGTTGTTACGACTGCACAACGACATTATCTTTATGCTTCTCCTGAAGCTGAACTTAGTGAGACTACTCACAACTTGACATTAAACTGTTCGTTGAGACTACCGCACAACTACATTATCTTTATGCTTCTCCTGAAGCTGAACTTAGTGAGACTACTCACAACTTGACATTAAACTGTTCGTTGAGACTACCGCACAACTACATTATCTTTATGCTTCTCCTGAAGCTAAACTTAGTGAGACTACTCACGGCTTGACGTTAAACTGTTCGTTGTTACGACTGCACAACGACATTATCTCTATGCCTCCCATGAAGCTGAACTTAGTGAACTACTCACAACTTGACATTCTAAGGTTGGTACTGTTAACTCTTACACCAACCTTGCATAACTCTACTCATTTCTACATATCACTGGTCCTGGAATAAGGTCCGTTCCCTGCCGTGTCCACACACCAACTAACCTACTGGATCACTCTTGGGTGACTAACTCTAACTGATTCCCGGTACCGGCTGCCACATTAACCCACAACCGTCCGGATAGAACCCTCGCTACATCTCGAATGATCTAACCAATCCATCCTTTGTCCCACCTTTTCCAACCAGTCGCCTCCCTTGTTACAATTTCAGCCTCGTTTCTACATTGTCCTACAATTCTCGTGATCCACCCTGAGTTCACTTTCTAACTTTCCATGTGGACCCCCTGATTCTATATTACTCACCTTCTTAAGTCCCCTTGATTTCTTACTACTTCACTCCCATCTTGTCATGCATTATTTTATCACTGCTACCTCCTAGCTTTATCTGTTCATTGTTCGTCTTTTTTTTAAATATTCATATCCCAATCATATTCATTGCTTGTCTTGTTTATTTTGTTAACTATTTTTAATTTCTCCTGGATTTTCTGCTAGTAATGTGGTAATTTAAAATTATTAGTTAAAAATGATCATTTGTTTCTCTGTTCAAATTATTGTTAGTTATTTATGATAACTGTTGTATGTCTTTAAACTGTTATTGATTATAAACAATAACCAATGTATGTCTTTAACACACTCATTATCTATGAGAATCTATCTGGTTTTGTTATTATTAATATTATTCATTATTTTTTAGTTAAATTGTCTACATTTTAAAGTGACACATTCTGAATGACTTTCAATAGATATTTGATGTGTCGTTAATGCACATGATGAAGTGCACATGATTTTAACAAATAAATAAATATTGTTCACTGTTTGCTACTGTTTCTTATTCATTGACTGACAAAGCAGCGAATACAGGACAACCTGGCATCTTGTAGGTTAGCAACGTAACCTTTCAGCCGGCCCAGCTCGTGGTCAGTTCTTTGATAACTATCTGACCAACAATGATCGCATGCATCTTTGCTTGCTCGGAATGATTGTCTTTGTTCTGCCTTTAATTGTTTCCAACTTCTGTGCTCGTTATTTCAGTGACCCATTATATCAACAGATAGTTTCAGAGACCCTTATATCATCAGCTAGTTTCAGCGACCCATTAAGCCATCAGCTAGTTTCAGCGACCCATTAAAACATCAGCTAGTTTCAGCGACCCATTAAGCCATTAGCTAATTTCAGCAACCCATTATATCATCAGCTAATTTCAACGATCCATTATACCATCGGCTAGTTTCAGCGACCCATTATAGCAACACAGTTTCAGCGAACCATTATAGCAACACAGTTTCAGTGACCTCTTTTAGCAACAGATATTCTCAATGACCTTTTATATCAAGGTAGGTGGCATGCTCCAGATAAACCTTGGCAATTCACAATCGGAAAGAGAAAGCTGTAAGCCACATCACAGGCTTCACTTTTAGAATAAATTATAATTAACCAACATTCTGAAACGACCTCAGAAACCCACACATGTGTAACACCGGTGTATGGTGCTCAAACTGCGCTGTTGTGGTATGCTGATTAACCGAAGCACTAAGGGACTCTCCCTGTATTTTCACGATGATGTTTATGCATGTAGTCGGTTCCAATGAAGACACATATCTTCTCTGTATCTTTAACATCGTTTGCGTTTCTTTCATTTGGTCTCGAGGACGATGTCTATCTCTTAGAAAGAAGAGCATCGCTTCCTGGAGCAACGAACATTACCGTTGTCAGGTGTATGGGCCGCAAGTCTTCAATATTTGAACAAATCAAGGAGCAAGTTCTCAGTATCACCACAGATTTCACGTCAGAACAAGCCCTATCTGAGACAGATGTAACATTTGAGGAGCAGCGACTCGACGTGCTTAATAACACCAGCACAACTGTTGACGATTCCATTCAGGAAGATCATCCTGGCGAACCAATCAAACAATCCACTGTCGCCGGTGACGCCCCAACAACTTCCGCAGCCTCTGATTGGCCGAAGGGTCAAGATCACGTGGACACTCCCAGCGAGGTTGTTCTGTCTTACCATTCAACTGATGCTGATGTCATGAGGAAGATTAAACGTAAGAATATTTTCCTGATCTCCATCACTACTTTGAATTACACACAGACACAAATGCATACACGCTCACACACACAAAGAATTATTTAGATAATCTCGCTACATAAAGTATATTTGAAGTGTATAAAACTCTGCTATATCAGCTCATTTTAAAAACCATATATATATATATATATATATATACACACACACACACAAATGTAAGATACGAAATACTTTTGGTGAAGGTAATTTTTTTTTAAGCAGATAATATACTTGCAAGATACAAAGTGTTGTTGATGTAGACAGCCTTACCATTGTAGAAACTATGAATGCCAGGTGGCGACACGGCTACTTAGATCAGGTAGTAAAACATCAACTCCCAAACGTTAACAAATCAAGTATGACCAGGTAGTAAAACATCAACTCTCAAACGTTAACAAATCAAGTATGACCAGGTAGTAAAACATCAACTCTCAAACGTTAACAAATCAAGTATGACCAGGTAGTAAACATCAACTCTCAAACGTTAACAAATCAAGTATGACCAGGTAGTAAAACATCAACTCCCAAACGTTAACAAATCAAGTATGACCAGGTAGTAAACATCAACTCTCAAACGTTAACAAATCAAGTATGACCAGGTAGTAAAACATCAACTCTCAAACGTTAACAAATCAAGTATGACCAGGTAGTAAAACATCAACTCCCAAACGTTAACAAATCAAGTATGACCAGGTAGTAAACATCAACTCCCAAACGTTAACAAATCAAGTATGACCAGGTAGTAAACATCAACTCTCAAACGTTAACAAATCAAGTATGACCAGGTAGTAAAACATCAACTCTCAAACGTTAACAAATCAAGTATGAACAGGTAGTAAACATCAACTCCCAAACGTTAACAAATCAAGTATGACCAGGTAGTAAAACATCAACTCTCAAACGTTAACAAATCAAGTATGAACAGGTAGTAAACATCAACTCTCAAACGTTAACAAATCAAGTATGACCAGGTAGTAAAACATCAACTCACAAACGTTGAGTATGTAGTCAAGTATGATTTCAACCCCTCGTAAGTCCACACATTCTCTGATAGGCTCTGACATCTTGTACCAGATATTTTCCCATAAAATCTGGCTTTGACGAAGTAATGTCCACTAACTGCAGCCCCCTTTACGCTGGCTGTGTTTAGGGACAAATGTGTACACTAAAGCCTTAGAGGTCGATCAAAAAATGATGCACTTCAAACTATGTGCTAAGCAGGCTAAGGATGCCAAATGGGATGACTTCTGTAAAAAAGTTTGCTCAGAAAAATCGTTAGCCACATTCTGGCGCCTTCATCAGAGCATGAATGGCACAACACGACACAGAGGCATACCAGACTTTCAGGCCGGATATGGCACAAATATGATGAGAGCAAAGGGAAGGCCCTGCTTGCCCGCTACATTGAGCAGACGGACCAAAGAAATGAGGCTGTAAGAATGAGGATACGGGGATCGCTGTCAAATTGTGTAAGGATGTAGTGCTAGAAGAAGATCTCACAATCACAACCGATACCATTCGCACGACACTTAAAAGGTCACACAACACTGCTCCTGGTCCAGATGGTGTTCGGTATGATGACATAGGCGATTTAGCTGACGACGACTTTACAAAACTGGCCAATGAGTTTAATGCCAGCATTCGGAGTGGCCAGATTAAGGAGGAGTGGCTACACAGCTACTTACTACCGCTACCGAAGCCAAACAAGGACCATTCTCAGATCAGTGCCTACAGAATCATCACAATGCAGAACACTGCGGGAAAGCTGCTGGAGAAAATAGTTGCCCCTGTCACCTTGAACAGAAACGCGCATGTGCTGCTGCCATAGATCTGGAGGATGCATACAACAGGGTACCATTTGAATACCTCATGCATATGCTCCTCAAACTGGCGGTGCACCCCTTCCTCATTAGATGGATCGCAGTGGCACTGTTTCAGAGGAAGGTGATACTCTGATGTGGAAGTTGGTCTTCCGAGCCAACATCCATTTGTCCAGGGCTGCCACAAGGCTCACCATTGTCACCAGTTCTATTTAACGTGTACACAATAACGATCACGGAACAACAGCTGGATGGGAGGGGAAGAACTATGACTTTTTCTGATGATATTCTGATATATCGACAGGGAAGAGACAGACGGGGAATCGCCTCCACAATGCAAGACGAACTCGATCGCATTTCTTCCTGGTGTGGGGTTTCAGGTGCCTTGGTTAATCCTAATAAAGCATTAGTTTCATGGTTCTCGCTTAAGAATCATATCGTTAATACGACCACACGGGTAGTACGAATGGGGGCTGATGAGGTTACCAAGGACAGGGTGAGAACATACCTTGGAGTTAAGTTTGATCGCAGCCTGTGTTTTCGGGACCACGTCGACCATGTGATAACAAAATCCCGCAAAGGATTAGCCGCCTTGAAGGTCATGGCAACTGCCAACATCGAGCAGAGGCTACTTACTCTTCTGTTCCAGGGATTAGTCCTCGCACCAATCGAGTATGCCCTGCCAATTCTTACTGTCAGTACGACTCAAATTGATAGGCTGGAGAAAATACAAAATGAAGCCATGCGCATTATCTTGGGATGTACAAGGGACACTCCCTGTGTAGCAATGAGGTATCTTCTTGACTTTCCAACCATGGATGACAGAATCAAGATCTGGAGAGCACGAGCATACCTGAGGATTAGTACAGATACAGAGCATCCATTACACCACGTGCTTAACACAGAGAAATGTGCCAGGCTAAAAAGAGGCAAATCATGGGTGGGCCGAGCAGATGATGTCATCAAACAGGTCTGTGGGCTTACCAATATCAGCATTGGTGAGGAGTGGATACCGGTGCCTACGTCTTTCAAGGGGACTTTCTCGTGTATTGTCACACTCGACAGGAAAAGTAGGGAACAGAACCCGTTTGTGGTTAATGCTGAGGTCAACGGTCTCATCTGCGATAACACCGATGAGAAAGATGCAGTCATCTATACAGACAGATCTGTAATACGACACCAAAGAAGTGCATGGGCATTTACAGCACGCTCGGCAGGCAGAATAGTCAAAGAAGACAGTGGTGCATACGTCATGACCACGAGTAGCATGACAATGGAGGTGATGGCAGTGACCAAGGCATTCAAATGGTTAGAGTCACAAGACTACACCCACGCATGTATACTGAGTGATTCGATGAGCATGATAAAAAAAAGTGGATGCGGGCTCTGTACGCATGCAATGGGTAGAGTCGTTGCAGAAATCCAAAATACGTAAGGTCACCTTTGTCTTTGTCCCTGGACATGCGGGAGTACGGGAAAATGAAAGAGCGGACAGGTTGGCTAGCTGCGCTGTCGTTGAGGACGGGCAACCAATGGATCGAGCGGACATCATCAATGCCCTCCGGGATGTTGCAAGAGCACAGGACTTCCTCAAACAGAGATCCACGTCACTTCTTCGGATTATGGAAATGGGAATTAAGTTGGGCACAGCCAGAAATGAGAAACTTAGTGGCCGTGTAAGAAGACTTATCAACCAACATAGAACTGGAGTCGTCAGTCGCTGGACACTGAGGGAATTGCTGAGGAGGGGATCTGAGCACCTATGGACATGTTCGGAGTGCAATGATGATGACCCGCAAATAACTCAATAACTCAATATCCATAAACCCCAAACCCCGTGGAGGAAACTCTTTACTCTTTTTTTGAACTTTACTCACAAATTCAGTTTTCGCTCACAAATGTGTTCTTTCATTCACAGATTCAATATTTCGTCCACACATTCAGTCGTTCACTCACACATTCAGTCGTTCACTCACACATTCAGTCGTTCACTCACACATTCAGTCGTTCACTCACACATTCAGTCGTTCACTCACACATTCAGTCGTTCACTCACACATTCAGTCGTTCACTCACACATTCAGTCTTGCATCCACATAATCAGTCTTTTATTCTCGTATTAAAACTTTAGTCCAAAGTTTCAATCTTTCACACACACACACCCACACATTGTCTTTCACCCACACATTCAGTCTTTCGTCCACAAATTCAGTCTTTTACACACGCACACACATTCAGTCTTTCACCCACAGATTTAGACTATCACTTACAGTGTTTCATCCATATAAAATTATTTCACTTATAAATTCAGTCTTTCACCCACAGATTTAGACTATCACTGACAGTGTTTCATCCATATAAACATTCTTTCACTTATAAATTCAGTCATTTACTCACAGATTCAATATGTCACTTACATGTTCAATTTCTCACACAAAAACGTAGTCTTTCACCTACAAGCAGATTCAGTTTAATGTGTCTTCAGATTCAATCTTTTCCTCATAAATTTAATCTTTCTTTCACACAATCAGTCTTTCATTCATAAATTCCTTTTGTTGCCAATGAATTAAATTTTCACCCGGAGATGTCGATGTATCAGAAATTCAGGCGATCACTAACTGATTCAGTCTTTCACTTACAGTTTTAGACTTCCAGTTACATATGGTTATGGTTAGTCGAGGGCTTCGGTATCACTGCAAACGAATTAAAATTCATAATTGCTCAACCGCCCATACCAGTAGGATCATCCGAATTAAAACTCATCTAATTGAAGAATCCAAACAAAGAAAGGCAGCTGCAGTCTCCATCATAGCAACTATAGCACACGCCAAAAGGCATAAGGCCAAGCGGCACCGAAAGTGAACGCAGCTGACCTGTCCTTCGTCATACGATATCATCATTCAACGTAAGCAATCGGAATATCGAAACACGATCCGGGTCATAAAAAAAAAACAGCTGACGGTGTGCACAGAGCACTAAACTCAGTGATTCCTGCAACATGCCGGACTTGGAATATGAGGAAACAGCAGCAAGCCGGACTTGGAATATAAGGAAACTGCAACAAGCCGGACTTGGAATATAAGGAAACTGCAACAAGCCGGACTTGGAATATGAGGAAACATCAGCAAGCCGGACTTGGAATATAAGGAAACTGCAACAAGCCGGACTTGGAATATGAGGAAACTGCAACAAGCTGGACTTGGAATATAAGGAAACTGCAACAAGCCGGACTTGGAATATAAGGAAACTGCAACAAGCCGGACTTGGAATATGAGGAAACAGCAGCAAGCCGGACTTGGAATATAAGGAAACTGCAACAAGCCGGACTTGGAATATAAGGAAACTGCAACAAGCCGGACTTGGAATATAAGGAAACTGCAACAAGCCGGACTTGGAATATGAGGAAACAGCAGCAAGCCGGACTTGGAATATAAGGAAACTGCAACAAGCCGGACTTGGAATATAAGGAAACTGCAACAAGCCGGACTTGGAATATGAGGAAACTGCAACAAGCCGGACTTAGAATATAAGGAAACTGTAACAAGCTGGACTTGGAATATAAGGAAACTGCAACAAGCCGGACTTGGAATATAAGGAAACTGTAACAAGCCGGACTTGGAATATAAGGAAACTGTAACAAGCCGGACTTGGAATATAAGGAAACTGTAACAAGCCGGACTTGGAATATAAGGAAACTGTAACAAGCCGGACTTGGAATATAAGGAAACTGTAACAAGCCGGACTTGGAATATAAGGAAACTGTAACAAGCCGGACTTGGAATATAAGGAAACTGTAACAAGCCGGACTTGGAATATAAGGAAACTGTAACAAGCCGGACTTGGAATATAAGGAAACTGCAACAAGCCGGACTTGGAATATAAGGAAACTGTAACAAGCCGGACTTGGAATATAAGGAAACTGTAACAAGCCGGACTTGGAATATAAGGAAACTGTAACAAGCCGGACTTGGAATATAAGGAAACTGTAACAAGCCGGACTTGGAATATAAGGAAACTGTAACAAGCCGGACTTGGAATATAAGGAAACTGCAACAAGCCGGACTTGGAATATAAGGAAACTGTAACAAGCCGGACTTGGAATATAAGGAAACTGCAACAAGCCGGACTTGGAATATAAGGAAACTGTAACAAGCCGGACTTGGAATATAAGGAAACTGTAACAAGCCGGACTTGGAATATAAGGAAACTGTAACAAGCCGGACTTGGAATATAAGGAAACTGCAACAAGCCGGACTTGGAATATAAGGAAACTGTAACAAGCCGGACTTGGAATATAAGGAAACTGTAACAAGCCGGACTTGGAATATAAGGAAACTGTAACAAGCCGGACTTGGAATATAAGGAAACTGTAACAAGCCGGACTTGGAATATAAGGAAACTGCAACAAGCCGGACTTGGAATATAAGGAAACTGTAACAAGCCGGACTTGGAATATAAGGAAACTGCAACAAGCCGGACTTGGAATATAAGGAAACTGTAACAAGCCGGACTTGGAATATAAGGAAACTGCAACAAGCCGGACTTGGAATATAAGGAAACTGCAACAAGCCGGACTTGGAATATGAGGAAACTGCAACAAGCCGGACTCGGAATATAAGGAAACTGTAACAAGCCGGACTTGGAATATGAGGAAACTGCAACAAGCCGGACTTGGAATATAAGGAAACTGCAACAAGCCGGACTTGGAATATAAGGAAACTGTAGCAAGCCGGACTTGGAATATAAGGAAACTGTAACAAGCCGGACTTGGAATATAAGGAAACTGCAACAAGCCGGACTTGGAATATAAGGAAACTGCAACAAGCCGGACTTGGAATATAAGGAAACTGTAACAAGCCGGACTTGGAATATAAGGAAACTGCAACAAGCCAGACTTGGAATATAAGGAAACTGTAACAAGCCAGACTTGGAATATAAGGAAACTGTAACAAGCCGGACTTGGAATATAAGGAAACTGTAACAAGCCGGACTTGGAATATAAGGAAACTGTAACAAGCCGGACTTGGAATATAAGGAAACTGTAACAAGCCGGACTTGGAATATAAGGAAACTGCAACAAGCCGGACTTGGAATATAAGGAAACTGTAACAAGCCGGACTTGGAATATAAGGAAACTGCAACAAGCCGGACTTGGAATATAAGGAAACTGCAACAAGCCGGACTTGGAATATAAGGAAACTGTAACAAGCCGGACTTGGAATATAAGGAAACTGTAACAAGCCGGACTTGGAATATAAGGAAACTGTAACAAGCCGGACTTGGAATATAAGGAAACTGTAACAAGCCGGACTTGGAATATAAGGAAACTGTAACAAGCCAGACTTGGAATATAAGGAAACTGTAACAAGCCGGACTTGGAATATAAGGAAACTGCAACAAGCCGGACTTGGAATATAAGGAAACTGTAACAAGCCGGACTTGGAATATAAGGAAACTGTAACAAGCCGGACTTGGAATATAAGGAAACTGTAACAAGCCGGACTTGGAATATAAGGAAACTGTAACAAGCCGGACTTGGAATATAAGGAAACTGTAACAAGCCGGACTTGGAATATAAGGAAACTGTAACAAGCCGGACTTGGAATATAAGGAAACTGTAACAAGCCGGACTTGGAATATAAGGAAACTGTAACAAGGAACACTTCTCTGACTGAACCTCAATGGTTGTTGTTGCCTATCCCCCATGTTGATCAAAAGTACCTTCCAATTACATATTCAGTGTTTTACTCACAAACTTATTCTTTCGCCCAGATTCAGTTTTTCACTAATAAAATCAGTCTCCATTCACATATTCATTCTTTCGCCCACAGATTCAGTTTTTCACTAATAAAATCAGTCTCCATTCACATATTCATTCTTTCGCCCACAGATTCAGTTTTTCACTAATAAAATCAGCCTCCATTCACATATTCATTCTTTCACCCACAGATTCAGTTTTTCACTAATAAAATCAGCCTCCATTCACATATTCATTCTTTCGCCCACAGATTCAGTTTTTCACTAATAAAATCAGCCTCCATTCACATATTCTTTTGCCAGCATGTTCATTTGTTCACCCACATATTTAGTTTCTCACTCACATAATCTTTCAAGAGAAGACTCGTTCCTCAACTCAAGTTTGTAGTAATTTGCTACTGCTATAGAAGCCCCCAGTTGGCCATAATTAATTCTTGTTTACAGACAAGCTCCAGGCTGCAGGTATGAGAACCGTTGTGAGTTACCCGACCGATGGCTCAAGGCAGGATGTTCTCACAGCTTGGTTGATGTTCCCTCAGGCTGTCGCCGACGCTAAGGTAATCTTAATATTGGCTGTGAAGATGGCGTTTATTGTGTTGTGCTACAGAACATAGCAAAGTTACAAAACTGTGTTCTTTTGTCCTAACCTTTTATAGAAACTAGACTAAAACGCAGGGTAACGCTGTTTGGAAAACATACTTTTTAGCACAATTTTGTACACATAAGTTTCCAAAGATTTAGCAATATATCTGCTGTTTATCATTGCTTGGTCAAATAACATATATCAAAATGTTCAGGAAGGGCTGCTCTACATCATTTACTGTGTTTTGATCTGTTTGTATTAGGAAAACCACATAACAATAATGAATAAACAAACAAACAAAAACCCACAAAATGCAAACTTAATTTTCACTAAAATACTTCTAATCAATACCAACATCAAAATCTATTTACTTATTATAGTATATCCAAATATACACATCCTTACATTAGTTTCAATCACTTTCAAGCACAAACAACATATGTATTACCATTCACAGTGATTGGGTGTTAAACATTGAAAACAAATAAATTCAGAAAAGTGATTCATCTATCTCTATAATTTAATAAATCATTCGATCATCAAAATGAAAATTCACTTTCATTTTGAAATTATGCCCATAGACAAAGAGGATCCACATGAATTCACCCATTTAAATCACAATTAAAACATCTAAAACATTACAAATCTGACACTGCCTGAATTGGTACAGAAACGGTATAAAATGTATATAGAGTATGAAACGATCACATGTCGGCGAGTCTCAGTTACATTCTCGCAACAAAGTCATTGAAAAAAAAAAACGAGAGAACACTACACCATACTTTCCAGGACTGGCAAGTGGAAATGACCTTCTATAGTTCGTTTCAAATCATGTGCCCAACTTCAAAACGCTATTACTCAGTAACCGTTTGTTAAAAACTGTTGACATTTTCCAAAAGTTATTAGAATGCAAAAGACCCTTTAAATGTATATTTAACAAATATCTTGCAGCTGCAGTTTTCTTAAAGCGGCGAATTTCTTTGATGTTTGTCAAAATTGTAAATTGTGAACCCCTAAATAATAGAAATTACCGTAGTTGCTGGTCTATGATTAATTTTCACTAGGTAAAGGCGTGGCCGTAATGGGGAAATAACTGAATACGACAAAACACCAGGAGAATTATTGTCTTCTCAGTTCGAGGACGGACGATAATATCAAGGTATACCTGTATGTCCAATTTTCATAGTTGTGTGGTCCTGAAAAGGACCGTTTGTTGAACTAATTTAAGGTAATATAGGGGCCAACATTGTGGGGACTATATACTTTCACTCTGAATCAGACGAGTCTAAAAGATTAATAACTGTTTGGGGTTGAACATTCCACAAACCATCATTTTTCCAATATTCCTCTTCCTGTTTTAAGACGTGGTCTTCACATTTAGCCCAATAATCTTTGTCTATATTTAATAAAGCGAGATTAGCAAGAGTCTTTACATCGCATATTTTGAATGTTGTATTTTCATCTGCCACTTGTCCTTTTAATTTTGTCCAGATTAGTTCTATTGGATTTAAATGAGCATGGTAAGGTGGCAGCCTCAAACTTATATGACCGTGCTCTTGGATAATCTTATCTATTTGAAAAATCTTTGTCCTTTGTTTTTGCTTTACTAGAGATAGTAATTCAGGTTTTAAGTACATGTTATTAAATTGTATGTGCTCCTTTGTGAGCCATATCTTAATAGCATCTTTTGTACTGGATGACGTCGGGACTTTATCTTCAAGTGCAACAATGTTGTGGTACGCTGCATTGTCCATTATTAAGGCAAGATGGTCGATCTAGTGATGGGAGAACAGAATTTTCAATCCAATGTCTAAATATGTGACCATTCATCTCAGAGTGATAATCCCGATTGTCTATGGATTTTGAAAGAAAAATGAGTGATGCATTCTGTATTAGTCCATGTTGTCGACTACCTGCATGAGCAATTATCAAGCGCTGTCCTTTGCTGCTAGGTATTAATCTCTTAATCTTTCCATCTGATGACTGCCATTCCCTTTGGTTAGTGTGGTGAGCATTGATCCATGTTTCATCCAAGTACACAATATCATAACCTTGCTTGCGCACCTCTTTTACTTCACGTAAGTACTTGCTTCTCATGACTACTACATGTGGCTTCTCACAGATGATGTTTCGTCCATTGGAATACTTTCTGAATGTAAAGCCTGCAGCTCTCACATTCCTCCATAATGTAGACTTTGATATTTCAATACTGTTGTTCTTTTTCAGCGATACTTTTAATTTTCTTATTGTAACAGTTTCATTCATTCCCAACATTTTGCGAATTTCACTTCTAATAAGTTCACTGTCGAAATTATCCAACATTTTTGCTCTTCCTTGTGATTTTGTATATTTGGAACATTGACGGTCACGTGCTTGAATCCAGCGATTAAATGACCGTTTAGATAAATCCAAAATGTGTCTTGTCCTATTCTCATGGTTTTCTAAAGAATGAAATAATCTTCCTCGTTTAGCCTCTTTGCAAAAATAGTCATACATTTTTATTGCGATGTTTTGTAAACTGCAGAATTTCATTTTAAGACTCATGATAAATGTTATTGTTTCACGTCTACACCTATGAATGAACGGAAATGGAACACACAATTTCTCAAGTGTCTAATTGTGTCAAAAAAACAACGGGGAAAGCGTGCAAATACGTCAATTCTACCGTGTATGGATTTGTACTCGCTATTTTTAGTTTAAAATACTGTAAACATTAAGTTTTGACTACATCAATGGGTCGCTATAAATTTATATAAATCAAATAATTAACAATAATAACCAAATGTTTTTTTTTTATGAAATTAATTCGCTGTTGGGTTCTAATCATTATAACTTTACATGCACATTTTGAACAACTTACAACAAGCGGTTAAAGAGCTATCGATTTTAAAAGTTGGGCACGAGTTATGAAACAAGCTATAGTGAATTTTAAAATACGGATTTATTTAAATCAAAACAATCACAATTTGTAATGCTAGCCATTGGCAGTGGTCGATTGTCCGTAACTGTGCGTGGCCACTGCAAATGACCGAGTGTCTAGTAAGGTTTGATTTTACCACGACTGTTCTTGGGTTTGCTTTCCCTTTTACAATCTTTAGTCACTTGACCAGGTTGAGTATCTCTCTGTCACTTGGAGGTTAAATCAGATTCTGTGACCCAAAAATTAACATCCATATCTGGGTCGGTAACTGCTGACGTTAAATTTCAAACCGTTAAACTCCCACATTCACTGAAACTAGATGCGATGACTAAAGTGAATCTTGGCAGTGCTGCCCGTGTCGTGCCCTGTGCCAAGATGTTTCTATGTGATCAGTCGAGAAATTAGAACAAGAATGGGCACTGTCAGAGTAAATTGATTATGCTCATTATGTACATTAACTATATGGTCCTTTTCGTCTTGTCAGACGGTCTAGTGGAGGCTATTGTGTATTTTTTTTTAAAGTTTTGTTTTTGTCGAACAGCTTCTCTCGTGGCTAATTCTACCAATGTTTGATAAACACACGCTGCCACAGAATGAACAAGTCAGGCCCACTGATCCACGGGGTTTTCCATCCTTTTTCTCCTCTAAGTGTTGCCTTAGCACAGTCTCAACTGATGTTCTACAATACCTTATACATGCTGTCCATGATGTGCGACCATAGTCAGATGTCTCCAGTCATTTTCACAGATGAAGTCACATTCAGAGATGAATGATGTACTTTAACTAGGACAAAAATAAATCTTAACTTTGCGATGCTGAGATACAATTACTGAAGTAGCAAAATACAGATAAGTCTGGCCATGTTTGTGTTTGGTGGCCATGTTTAATGATGAGTTACTGCTTTTTGTGTTTGGTTGCCATGTTTAATGATGAGTTACTGCTTTTTGTGTTTGGTTGCCATGTTTAATGATGAGTTACTGCTTTTTGTGTTTGGTTGCCATGTTTAATGATGAGTTACTGCTTTTTGTGTTTGGTTGCCATGTTTAATGATGAGTTACTGCTTTATTTGAAAGGACAACTTTTTGTGGCTACAGTTGCAAGGTATTAATGTCGTAGACGTTTGCATAGTACGTCATTCCTTTTCTTTTTGATATTCTAATATGTGAAGACATCTTCATGAACCACTTTTAAAAGGAAGATAAATGAGCGTATATGATTTATATATTCTGGATTACAGCAAACCGCGATGTCTACGCCTTTTGGCATAATGGAGTGTTATTTTAAGTGCTCCATTTGAACACTCCATTTGTGTTTCCGGTTGTTTCCAAAATGGAGGAATTATTTTTCTCCGGCTTGGTATAGAACCGTTGATCAGAGGTTTAACAAGCCGCTATCGTAAAAACGATGTTGTTAATGAAACGTAGACCTGATACAGAATGTGTAAATTAGCAGTAGATAGTAGTGATAGTTTTTTCGACGATTTTTATAACCAACTGCAACAACTTATAAACAAAATACCAAAACACGATCTTTTAATTGTAATGGGAGACTTCAACGCCAAAGTAGGACAAGATAACGCAGGAGTGGAACATGTGATGGGGAGAGAAGGCTGTAATACAACAAGTCAGAATGGAGAAAGATTAATAGAAATATGTTTAATAGAAAATTTAGTTATAGGTGGGACATTATTTCCACACAAAAATATTCACAAAACAACATGGATATCTCCTGATGATAGAACCTCAAATCAAATTGACCACCAATGTATTAAACAACAATTCAGATCATCATTAATAGATGTAAGAGCTTACAGAGGTGCTGATGTTAATAGTGACCACAACTTGTGCATTGGGAAAATAAGATTAAAATTTAGAAACCAACAGAAGAGATCAACTACACATAAAATTGATAGTCATAAACTGAAAGATGAAGCCATAAAGGAAAAGTTTAACATAGAGCTAAGTAATTGTTATTCAGCACTCGGTGAAATAGACTTAGATATCAATGAAATGTGGGACTCACAGAGCAAAGTACTAATGACAGCAGCAGAAGCAAGTGCCGGACTGAAGAAAATGGAAAAACGAGCTTGGATCTCAGACACCACATGGAAATACATCAAAGAAAGAAGAGAAGCAAAGAGAGCCATGACTAATGTAAAGACAGATCTTGGAAAGGTTCTGGCAAAAGCAACATACAAAGAATTAGACAACAAAGTGAAAAGTTCGGCAAGAAGAGATACAAGAGCTTATATAGACAACTTGGCAGAGAAAGCAGAGACAGCTGCAATTACAGGAGACAGCAGAACTCTCTATACTGTACAAAAGATGCTGACAAACACCTATACATCCAGTGGAACACCAATTCTAGACAAATCTGGATTAATGCTAACAACAAGCGCAGACATAAAAGCCCGTTGGGCGGAACACTTCAAAGAAATTCTTAACCGTCCACTACCTCACAGTTTAATAGATTTTGAAGCTGAAACACCAGCAGCAGAATTAGATGTAAATTTAGATGACTTCACCTTGAGTGAAATAGAAACCACCTTAAAGCTAATGACCAATAACAAGGCTGCTGGAGAGGATAAGTTAACAGCTGAGATCCTCAAGGCAATTGATAGCCATAATTTAATACATCTCCAAAAAATGTTCAACATCATTTGGAAAACAGAGAAGACGCCTCATAAATGGAAAAAAGGAATCATTGTTAAGATCCCAAAAAAGGGCAATCTTAGAGATTGTAACAACTGGAGAGGCGTGACACTTTTGTCAGTTGCCTCAAAGTTATTCTGTAAAATCATCCTAAATAGAATAAAGGATTCAATAGATACAGTAATGCGTGAAGAACAGGCTGGGTTTAGAAAAGGGAGAAGCTGTCTTGACCACATTTTCACTCTACGACTTATATTGGAGGAACACATTGAAAAGCAAAAACCTTTTGTACTTAACTTCATCGACTTCAAAAAAGCATTTGATAGTATTCATAGAGATTCTTTGTGGAAAATTCTGAAGCAATATGGTTTACCATCAAAAATCATAAATATTATCAAAGACATGTATGATGGTTACACATGTGCAGTTCGAACAGAGGAAGGACTGAGCGAATGTTTCCCAATAGAAACTGGGGTTAAACAAGGATGTATTTTATCGCCCTTGTTATTTGGAATTGTTATGGACTTCATAATGAAGAAATGCTGCACTGGTAATAAAGGCATCGAATGGATACAAGGAGACCATTTGGAGGACCTCGACTTTGCTGATGACATAGTTCTCATCAGCAGTCAGATAAAAACGATGCAGGAAAACACAAATGAACTATCATCAATAGCCAGCAAAATTGGGCTTGAGGTCAATCATGAAAAGACTAAAGTCATGAAAAGTTTAATTCCAACAAGTGACAAAATATACATGGAAAACAAACCAGTAGAAGAGATCGATCACTTTATCTATCTTGGAAGTCACATTGATCGAGAAGGGGATACGAGCAAAGAAATTAGAATCAGACTGGCTAAAGCAGCAATGTCTTTCAGAAGCCTTGAAAAGTTGTGGAAATCAAAACTCATTAGCACAAACACAAAACTTAGGCTATTCAAATCAAATGTACTATCAACCCTTACGTATGCGTGTGAAAGCTGGAAAACAACAAGAGATATAGAAACAAAATTGAACGCATTCGAAAATAAATGTCTAAGGAAAATACTTGGTATAGAATGGAACGAATTCAAAACAAACGAGGAAATTAGAGAAATCGCCAATCAACCACTAATATCTTCAGTAATAAAGAAAAGACGATGGTCATACGTTGGACATGTGATGAGAAGAGATAATAATCGAATAGCAAAGCAAGCCCTCATATGGGAAACAACAGGTAAAAGAAAAAGAGGAAGACCCAGGGAGACACTGAGAAGAACATTGATGAGAGAGGCAAGAGCAGCAGGAATCGGCTCCCTCAATGAGATAGAACTGCTTGCACAGAACAGAGACAGATGGCGAGATTTGATAAAATATCTTTAAAAGAAAACTGCTAGAACAAAAATTCATATAGGAGAAGGTGTATCTTGGTCTACGCCCTATGGGCCGGTTACGGCTCGAAAGGTCAATAGATAGATAGATAGATTTGAACACGGGGCCGATGTTTTCATCATGTGTTTCCAAATGGCTAGGTACTCAATCTTACCCACCCCAATATTCATTCGCGAAAAGAAAAAAAATTCGATGACGTCATTTAGAATTTAAACTGAACTATTTTGTGCGGTTAAACAGAACATCAACATAACTATAGAAGGCAGGCAGCTAAAACAATTAGAGAAATTCAGATACCTAGGCTGTTTAGTGACAAACGATAATTCACAAACAGCAGAGATAGACTCAAGATGCATCAAAGCTTGTGAAATCATTGGACAGTTATCATCACTATTGTCCAACAAGGAAATAACTTTAGAGGAAAAACGGGCACTCTACAATACAATCTTCATCCCAACGTTGTGCTACTAATGCCAGTCCTGGACCCTAGATGCAAGAACAATAACCTCTGCTGAGATTAAATGTGTCAGGCGAATGATAGGAAACAATCTGAGAGATAAGATCAGAAATGAAGAACTGAGAAAAAAGCTAGGAATAGCTCCGCCATAGAATATATAAGGAAACAACATATAAAATGGTGTGGCCACGTGACAAGGCATAACGATCAAAACACAACACAAAGAGCCTTCAACAAACGTTGTGAGAATACCAGACCCAAGGGTCGACCACGAAAAAGATGGAAAGATGGAATATTAGAAGCACTAGGAAACATAACAGCAGCAGAGGCGAACAAAAGAGCAAAAGACCGCAAATTATATCTCCCCTCGATGCTGAAATGCAAATAAGAAAGGAAAGAAGAAGAAGAATTTTGTGCGTAAAGTAAGCAAAGTAGACTAACATTGGCAGCTTTTAAAACAGCGAGAAGATGTAACCGTTGAGGTGAGGACAGAGCGAATGGGCGGCTCATTTGTCAATCTGATGGACGTGCGCACCTTTCTTGGGTCAATGTTTTTTTTTTCTTCTTTTGGGATTAAATAAAAGCTTTAACCTTTACCCTGTAACGGTTTGAATGTATTTTGGGACAACAGAATAGAAATGGAGAGACCCATCGTATGTTATGAGCTCAGGGTTTCGCATGACAAGTGTATCAGAGTTAATCTCGTGAGTATGAGAGGTGTTCAGAAACACAAAGTTGTTATTAGAATTGGAAAACGTGGGTATGACGCGGATGAATTTGCATGGTTGCGACAGGGAGTATTAAAGGTTTTTCGCGAGAAGGAAAGTCACATGTAGTCTAGGGAAGTAGTAACTGATCCACGCCAGTAGTGCGTGGGGCCTTTAGTTAGTGACATGGCGAATGCCTATTACTACAGGTAGCCCAGGGAAGGTAGTACAACTGGTTCACGTGTAGTGCAGTGGAGCTTTAATTTAGTAATAGTGCGAACGCCAAACAGAGTTAGACGTGTGTAGGTAGGGAATAATTCAGTCAGAGGATGTGTGTAGTGCGTGAAGAGATAGCTAAGAGTTTAAGTATAAATAGTTTAGAGGAAGTCATTACCTTGTTAGCACTACTTTGACAGCTGGAGCGGTCGTCCATACCGCCCGGCCTCGTTACTGAGATGCGTACATAAAGTGGACTGTTGTGAATAAACCTATTGAAGTCCCCATTTTGTGTCTTACCTCAATTAACTGTATAGGTGTCATAAAATGTAACTAGTGGGCCGATCGGGTCCAAGTGAGAACCGATAACATAACGCGAAGTACATCAAATTAAGGAGGAGAAGGAAGCGAGGCTTATACACATCTGATGTAGAGCAAAGTTCTTGAGTAGCTCCACGATTTTACCAGGTACCCAAGCGGAGCGATCCAGATGAATCAAGGTGAACGGGAAGAAAAGGACGCTATTGGTCCTGTTCCATCAACAACAACTTTCATATTAATAAAGAGCGAGCTAGAAAGGAAAAGGGCGTCATGTTCCAGCATCATCATCATCAGTAAAGATCGCTCTCTATCTAAATCAGATCTGTCACGAGATCAAGCATTCATGACCTGGTTACGCCAGGTGTTGTAAAATGCCTCTTACAACTCTACATTCATTTCGATTGTACTCGGTATGCAGCCTTCATCTTCGACCTAGCAGATACTTCTACAGACGATCACAGGAGCTGGACAATGTCATTAATACTTGTACCTTTATTTCTTCCCTTGTTTAGGCTGGGATAATGTTACACACATTCTGTAATGACGTCATTAATACTCTTTCGCTGTGTCATATTTTTGTGTGGCATGATCGAGAAAGCCATCGGAGCCTATAAAGACAATATTCGAGTAAAGTGATAATTATCCGGGAGCCAGTAGTGGGGTGTTTGGTACACTCCAAGGTATGGTGACAGCTTTACAAAGAAGGAACACAACACTGACGTTTCGGTCTGCGGCAGATAATTATCTCATTTACATAAAAGGAGACATCATTTCAGAAGAGCCTCTTTTAACATTTTCGTTGTGCTCCACAAACTCCAATATTCAGGTTCCGAACGAAATTGTTACTTTCAAACACAAATGAGTCAACATCCAACCTTCAAGTCGATCTTCATACACCAGAATATGTTGGGAATAGGCAAATAAGTGCTGCGGTAAAGCTCTTTGCAGGAGCAAGTAGTGGGTGTAACGTACACTTCTACAAGGTATTGTGACAGCTTTACAAAAAAAGACACAACAAAATACTGACGTTTCAACCAACATGCGGCCTTCTTCAGAGAATGAGCAGTTAAATGAACAACAAACTAAAGTAAACTCTACACCATCTAGGATGAGTGGGACATGTAAAACAAGGAGAAATAAACAGAAGATAAGAGATGAAATAATGGAACGAAAGAGAGATGTGCTACGTGTCAGAGGATAAAAATGGATAAAATTTGACAATTATTACCCAAAAATATATATAAAATGAAAGCGGGACCCTTCTTGAAGCAAGGTCCAACCGTATCCAGCGAGTTGGTTGTTGTGAATCAAGTCGTAGGCAGGAATTTAGGGAGAATGGGGGGTGGGGGTTGAAAAACAGTCACGTGATTGGACGAGATAAGCGGGTGTTAGAATGAGGTGCAGCCAAGCATGACACAGGTAATCACTGGAGATAAGGAAGTAAATATGGAGTGAGATAAGCAATCAAACAAGACATTATTCAGACAACTTAGAGATAAGTGAGACGTGATAAGGGGATTATTAAAGTCTGGCGGAGTAGGGTGATATAATAATATAGACAGTGAACATCGCCTGGTAAATCACGCTAAGGTGTTGGCGCCAAAACAAGAGTAGGGGAGGGAAGAGAGGAGAGGAGGAAACGGAGGAGAGATAGGAGTGAAAGAAGGAAAGGAAGAGAGGTAACATGGAGAGAGAGAAAGGGGGGGGGGGGTAATAAATTATCCGTGTGAAAGGAATACATTGATGCCACGTGGGGTGAGGCAACCTGTACGGGTGATCAGACGATTCTCTGAAGTGAGAATCTCAGAAGAACGCGACAGCAGACCAGTAACTTGGACACCCGCGTTACCCTGATGGCTCTTAGAGTTGAAGTGGGGTGCTATTGAGGTGCCTGCAACTTGAATGATGTCATATAGATGTTCTCGGCATCTAGCACAAAGGCGGGACCTAATTCGCCTATGTAGGTCATCTTACATCACTTACCTAAGATAGTATAGATAATGTTATGCGATGTACAAGTGAATCCTTCTGTGATCTCGAAAGGACCATTAAGGGAGAGAATTGTGTCTATCTGGAGGACGTGACTTCCAGTTTTACATGGATTGCGATTGCCATGGATAGTGCCCCGATAGCTATGGAGGGAGGCAGGAAGGCGGCTCCTGACAAGCAATGTCACGGAGGTAGTGGTCTAGAATATGTTATTGAACCATTTGAATGGTACGGAGAACTGTGAAGTGAAATCTGGCACTAAAATATGCCATGAACAAACAAGCCGTAGGTTACACGTGAAGACCTCCTGCAAACGGCTGGATTCATGGTGGTACACTCACCTCTCTGTGTGATGTTGTGGGCATTGCAAAGAAGAAGAGGAGAAATACATATGCGGGGTAATGTATTATATTACATGCCACGATATTGTCGCACAGTCATTGTAATATGAGAATCTTATTTTTTAGGGGGTTTATTTTCCAGGTTATGATCGTTCTCATGAGTCAACATTCGGTCAAGGATAGACACATAAAAGATGAGGTATGTTTGGCCCAAGTCACAGAAACTTTAATTTATCCCGTGGCCTTGGAGAAATGCCAGGACCTGCTGGCTACCATGGATGTTGACCTGTGAGTGTTGAGAATGAAAGTGTCATGTTATCGCTTCTATCAACATTGACGGTATACTAACATCATTACGTCGTTCGTAAGCGCACTAGTAGCACCACTAACATCATTACGTCGTTCCTAGGCTCCACTAGTAGCACCACTAACATCATTACGTCGTTCCTAGGCTCCACTAGTAGCACCACTAACATCATTACGTCGTTCCTAGGCGCCACTAGTAGCACCACCATCATTATCATTACGTCGTTCGTAAGCGCACTAGTTGCGCCACTAACATCATTACGTTATTCGTGGGCACCACTAACATCATTACATCGTTCGTAAGCGCACTAGTAGCACCACTAACATCATTATGTCGTTCGTGGGCTCCACTTACATCATTACGTCGTTCGTAAGCGCACTAGTAGCGCCACTAACATCATTACGTCGTTCGTAAGCGCACTAGTAGCACCACTAACATCACTACGTCGTTCGTAAACGCACTAGTAGCACCACTAACATCATTACGTCGTTCGTAAGCGCACTAGTAGCGCCACTAACATCATTACGTCGTTCGTAAGCGCACTAGTAGCACCACTAACATCATTACGTCGTTCGTAAGCGCACTAGTAGAGCCACTAACATCATTACGTCGTTCGTAAGCGCACTAGTAGAGCCACTAACATCATTACGTCGTTCATGGGCACCACTGACATCATTACGTCGTTTGTAAGCGCACTAGTAGAGCCACTAACATCATTACGTCGTTCGTAAGCGCACTAGTAGAGCTACTAACACCATTACGTCGTTCGTAAGCGCACTAGTAGAGCCACTAACATCATTACGTCATTCGTGGGCACCACTAACATCATTACGTCGTTCGTGGGCACCACTAACATCATTACGTCGTTCGTAAGCGCACTAGTAGCACCACTAACATCATTATGTCGTTCGTGGGCTCCACTAACATCATTACGTCGTTCGTACGCGCACTAGTAGCACCACTAACATCATTACGTCGTTCGTAAGCGCACTAGTAGCACCACTGACATCATTACGTCGTTCGTGGGCACCACTTACATCATTACGTCGTTCGTAAGCGCACTAGTAGAGCCACTAACATCATTACGTCGTTCGTAAGCGCACTAGTAGCACCACTAACATCATTATGTCGTTCGTGGGCACCACTAACATCATTACGTCGTTCGTGGGCACCACTAACATCACTACGTCGTTCGTAAGCGCACTAGTAGCACCACTAACATCATTACGTCGTTCGTAAGCGCACTAGTAGCACCACTAACATCATTACGTCGTTCGTAAGCGCACCAGTAGCACCACTAACGTCATTCGTGGGCACCACTAACATCAGTACGTCGTTCGTGGACACCACTGACATCATTACGTCGTTCGTAAGATCACTAGTAGCACCACTGACATCATTACGTCGTTCGTAAGCGCACTAGTCGCACCACTGACATCATTACATCGTTCGTGGGCACCACTAACATCATTACGTCGTTCGTGGGCACCACTGACATCATTACGTCGTTCGTAAGAGCACTAGTAGCACCACTGACATCATTACGTCGTTCGTAAGCGCACTAGTAGTACAAATAACATCATTACGTCGTTCGTGGGCACCACTGACATCATTACGTCGTTCGTAAGCGCACTAGTAGCACCACTAACATCATTACGTCGTTCGTGGGCACCACTGACATCATTACGTCGTTTGTAAGCGCACTAGTAGCACCACCAAGATCATTGCGTCGTTTGTGAGCGTACTAGTGGCACCACCATCATCATTACGTCGTTCGTGGACGCACTAGTAGCACCACCATCATCATTACGTCGTTTGTAAGCGCATTAGTAGTACCACCAACATCATTACGTCGTTTGTAAGCGCACTAGTAGCACCACTAACATCATTACCTCGTTTGTAAGCGCACTAGTAGCACCACCAACATTATTACCTCGTTTGTAAGCGCACTAGTAGCACCACTAACATCATTACCTCGTTTGTAAGCGCACTAGTAGCACCACCAACATCATTACCTCGTTTGTAAGCGCACTAGTAGCACCACTAACAGCATTGCGTCGTTTGTGGGCACCACTAACAGCATTACGTCGTTTGTAAACGCACTAGTAGCACCACTAACAGCATTACTTCGTTTGTAAGCGCACTAGTAGCACCACTAACATCATTACCTCGTTTGTAAGCGCACTAGTAGCACCACCATTATCATTACCTCGTTTGTAAGCGCACTAGTAGCACCACCAACATCATTACCTCGTTTGTAAGCGCACTAGTAGCACCACCATCATCATTACGTCGTTTGTAAGCGTACTAGTAGCACCACCATCATCATTACGTCGTTTGTAAGCGTACTAGTGGCACCAACATCATCATTACGTCGTTTGTAAGCGTACTAGTAGCACCACCATCATCATTACGTCGTTAGTAAGCGTACTAGTGGCACCACCATCATCATTACGTCGTTTGTAAGCGTACTAGTAGCACTACCAACATCATTACGTCGTTCGTAAACGCACTAGTAGCACCACCAACATCAATACGTCGTTTGTAAGCGCATTAGTAGCCCCACCAACATCATTACGTCGTTTGTAGGCGCACTAGTAGCGCCACCAACATCATTACGTCGTTCGTAAGCGCACTAGTAGCACCACTAACATCGTTACGTCGTTTGTAAGCGCATTAGTAGCACCACCAACATAATTGCGTCGTTTATAAGCGCACTAGTAGCACCACCAACATCATTACGTCGTTTATAAGCGCACTAGTAGCACCACGAACATCATTACGTCGTTTATAAGCGCACTAGTAGCACCACCAACATAATTACGTCGTTTATAAGCGCACTAGTAGCACCACCAACATCATTACGTCGTTTATAAGCGTACTAGTAGCACCACCAACATAATTACGTCGTTTATAAGCGCATTAGTAGCACCACCAACATCATTACGCCATTTATGAGCGCATTAGTACCACCACCAACATCATTACATCGTTTGTAGGCGCACTAGTAGCACCACCAACATCATTACATCGTTTGTATGCGCACTAGTAGCACCACCAACATCATTACATCGTTTGTAGGCGCACTAGTAGCACCACCAACATCATTACATCGTTTGTAGGCGCACTAGTAGCACCACCAACATCATTACATCGTTTGTAGGCGCACTAGTAGCACCACCAACATCATTACATCGTTTGTAGGCGCACTAGTAGCACCACCAACATCATTACGTCGTTTATAAGCGCACTAGTAGCACCACCAACATCATTACGTCGTTTATAAGCGCATTAGTAGCACCACCAACATCATTACATCGTTTGTAGGCGCACTAGTAGCACCACCAACATCATTACATCGTTTGTAGGCGCACTAGTAGCACAACCAACATCATTACGTCGTTTATAAGCGCACTAGTAGCACCACCAACATCATTACGTCGTTTATAAGCGCATTAGTAGCACCACCAACTTCATTACATCGTTTGTAGGCGCACTAGTAGCACCACCAACATCATTACATCGTTTGTAGGCGCACTATTAGCACCACCAACATCATTACGTCGTTTATAAGCGCATTAGTAGCACCACCAACATCATTACGTCGTTTATAAGCGCATTAGTAGCACCACCAACATCATTACGTCGTTTGTAGGTGCACTAGTAGCACCACCAACATCATTACATCGTTGAGTGTGTATGAGAGAGTGAGTGAGATTGAAAGAGTGTGAGAGAAGACGAGAGTGAGTCTGATGAGTGTAAACCAATTGTGTCAACTGACCTTTATTTGAGTGTGCGTGGGTGTAGGTTCACTATAATGGGTTAACTCAAATTGATGTATTCTTCTTTTTTTTGACATCATCATTTTACTGTATTCAACATGATCTAAATGTCATTTTACTGTATTAAACATGATATAAATGTCATTTTACTTTATACAACATGATCTAAATGTCATTTTACTGTATTCAACATTATCTAAATGTCATTTTAATGTATTCAACACGATCTAAATGTCATTTTACTGTATTCAACATTATCTAAATGTCATTTTACTGTATTCAACACGATCTAAATGTCATTTTACTGTATTAATCCACAATGATGTATACACAAATGACTATTTATTCTTGTTAGAGTTGGCATCACAGCACAAATGGCAAACCTACAGGTGCTCACTTGACCTCAGCACAAGACGATGTGTACATTATATGGTTCCATTAGCTCGCTGGTTGTGCGAACACCTAGCTATCTCTTGCAAGTTCTCACTCCTACTTGTTTCACTTTGTATTCTAAACTGTTTCAATCTCAGGACTGAGTCTTCATTAATTCTCGTATCGATACCCAACAAACGATTACTAGACGTACACTCAAGTTTACAGAAGAATCAATCTGACATCGACCACAGTAAGCTCGTGTTTGTAAACTTTGCCCTGACATATTTTTGTGTACAATGATGGCCGCTGAGACAATTCTAATATATTTTTTTTTTGTTTCTTTCCTGATAGCTCCGTGTCGTGGATAACGCACTTGACTATCGACCGGAAGGTTCGGGGTTCAAATGCAGACAAACCTTCCGAACTTAAAGGCTCTCAGGGTCCATGCGTCATTAGAGAGGTACCGGAGATATTCTCATGGAAGGGAAGGCTGTGAGGCCACGCCACCTCATTAAGCTGACTCTTATTACACTGACGTCACTAACACTTTATTAATTAACGGCAGTTGCTATGGGACTACCTGCACTTTTTATTTTTTCCTGAGGTTATGCAGACGTCGACATCCAGACTGATACTGTCATGAAAGTGGTTAAATATATACATGTCTTTGTTGTGGAAATCAAAACTAATCAGCACAAACACAAAACTTAGACTATTCAAATCAAATGTACTATCAACCCTTACGTAACGTGTGAAAGCTGGAAAACAACAAGAGATATAGAAACAAAGTTGAACGCATTCGAAAATAAATGTCTAAGGAAAATACTTGGTATAGCGTGGAACGAAGTCAAAACAAACAAGGAAATCAGAGAAATTGCCAATCAACCACTAATATCTTCAGTAATAAAGAAAAGACGATGATCATATATTGGACATGTGATGAGAAGAGATAATAACCGAATAACAAAGCATGCCCTCATGTGGGAAACAGCAGGTAAGAGGAAAAGAGGTCGACCCAGAGAGACACTGAGAAGAACATTGATGAGAGAGGCAAGAGCAGCAGGAATTGGCTCCCTCAATGAGATAGAGTTGATTGCACATAACAGAGACAAATGGCGAGATTTGATAAAATATCTTTACAAGGATTGAAAACTGCTAGAATAAACATTTAGATAATAGAAAGAGTATCTGGGTCTATGCCTGAAAGGTATATATATATATAGGTATATATAGGTATATATATATATATATAGGTATATATATATATATGACGTAATCATATAACAGGGGGAAATATGGCATTAGACACATTCGAACACCCTTCTCCTAACGCTGAGCTTTAGCGGGTAGAGTTCTGTGCTGGACAGGACTAAATGTTTTCAGTGTCTTCCGTTAGCTCTCTCTCCGAACGTTCTTTATCTGAGTGTGTTCCTGCTGTACTGTTTATGTCTGTCCAAATGGAATCGTTTTGATATCTGGTGATTATGTTGCCAGGAAGCTGCAGGTGGCCTGCTACAAGTGGACACAGCTTTGCGGTGAAGTCAACCCTGACCTCGCCCTCTCTTTAATGGTGAGGCGTGTAAAAGAGGACCTGGCATCTATCAACAGTTCTGACGTCAATGCTAAGGCATGTGGTTGCAGTTGTGTCATAATTTGTGTTTCGTTGTGCTTGTATATGTGAGCGCGCCCGAGTATAGAGCGCGCCCGAGTGTATGTTTTGTGTATGTGAGCGCGCCCGAGTGTATGTTTTGTGTATGTGAGCGCGCCCGAGTGTATGTTTTGTATGTGTGAGCGCGCCCGAGTGTATGTTTTGTATGTGTGAGCGCGCCCGAATGTATGTTTTGTATATGTGAGCGCGCCCGAGTGTATGTTTTGTATATGTGAGCGCGCCCGAGTGTATGTTTTGTATATGTGAGCGCGCCCGAGTGTATGTTTTGTATATGTGAGCGCGCCCGAGTGTATGTTTTGTATATGTGAGCGCGCCCCAGTGTATGTTTTGTATATGTGAGCGCGCCCCAGTGTATGCTTGTATGTGTGGGTAAATGGCGAGCGGGTAGAAGGGGTTGCCTCACTCTTGATGTAGATGCAAAAAAGAAAAAATAGACACAATTGACTAAAGAGGTGAAGAGGAGATACAGAGAGACGTTTATCCCATCGTTATAAGAGAGTACCTCTACATCATCTCTTGAGACTATATATATATCAGTGGCGTATTCTCTATGTTGCCGCAGCTACCGCCGGTAACCTTGAACATATTAACGAATTACAAAAGGAAGTGGTAATTTATTTTATTTTTTATAATTATATTACAAATTTTCTAATATTCTATTACACATTTCGTAGGCCAATATGATTTATTTGCTTTGATTTGCATTTATTAAAGCAAGGTTTTCCTCTTGCCACTATAACGTTTGTTAATGAAACCGAAACTACTCTACATTGAAACTTTTAGTAGCCAGCGGTACATTTTTCCTCTATCAGGAAAACGAGGTCAATCAAGGTATTAACGACCTTGACATTCAAAAATGGAAGTCAAAATAAAATAGCGGGACCTACCGCTAGAGCAATGCGGTTTCATGGGTTATTTTTAGCTCTAGCCAATTAGAAGCGGTGAAAGTGAAACTGTCTGATTACCGGAACTTCCTTAGCTATTTATAGCTACGTTATGCGCATCAGCATCTGTAGAAATAACTTTTTCTGCTCTCAAGTGAATCAAATCTTATTGTCGCTCAACTCAGACACAAGAACGCTTATCTGGTTTGGCATTAATGTCCATTGAGAAATCATTCCCTCAGAAACTTAGAAACCAACCCAACAGTACTTTCAATGACAAAGTCATCAAGACATTTTCGTCCCAAACAAGACGGATATAATTAACACATAAGTAAGTAATTTAAAATGTAGTGATGTCATTAGAAAATATTACTTTATGTTAGCCTACTGAATATAATGTATGTTTTTATTTATTATGTCAGCGGTAGCCCAGACCCCAAAAACCAGTATACGCCACAGATATATATATATATATGTAAACATTTTGTTAACTTAGCAAAGAAGATCACGTCGATGATATGGATTTCGTGTACATTGTTGATATATTACCGTTGGCCAGGAAGTTTATTGAAAAAATATAACAGATAGTCGCGGTCTGAGCATCATTGGCCAGGAAGTTTATTGAAAAAATATAACAGATGGTCGCGGTCTGAGCATCGTTGGCCAGGAAGTTTATTGAAAAAATATAACAGATGGTCGCGGTCTGAGCATCGTTGGCCAGGAAGTTTATTGAAAAAATATAACAGATGGTCGCGGTCTGAGCATCATTGGCCAGGAAGTTTATTGAAAAAATATAACAGATGGTCGCGGTCTGAGCATCGTTGGCCAGGAAGTTTATTGAAAAAATATAACAGATGGTCGCGGCCTGAGCATCGTTGGCCAGGAAGTTTATTGAAAAAATATAACAGATGGTCGCGGTCTGAGCATCGTTGGCCAGGAAGTTTATTGAAAAAATATAACAGATGGTCACGGTCTGAGCACCGTTGGCCAGGAAGTTTATTGAAAAAATATAACAGATGGTCGCGGTCTGAGCATCGTTGGCCAGGAAGTTTATTGAAAAAATATAACAGATGGTCGCGGTCTGAGCATCGTTGGCCAGGAAGTTTATTGAAAAAATATAACAGATGGTCGCGGTCTGAGCATCGTTGGCCAGGAAGTTTATTGAAAAAATATAACAGATGGTCGCGGTCTGAGCATCGTTGGCCAGGAAGTTTATTGAAAAAATATAACAGATGGTCGCGGTCTGAGCATCGTTGGCCAGGAAGTTTATTGAAAAAATATAACAGATGGTCGCGGTCTGAGCATCGTTGGCCAGGAAGTTTATTGAAAAAATATAACAGATGGTCGCGGTCTGAGCATCGTTGGCCAGGAAGTTTATTGAAAAAATATAACAGATGGTCGCGGTCTGAGCATCGTTGGCCAGGAAGTTTATTGAAAAAATATAACAGATGGTCGCGGTCTGAGCATCGTTGGCCAGGAAGTTTATTGAAAAAATATAACAGATGGTCGCGGTCTGAGCATCGTTGGCCAGGAAGTTTATTGAAAAAATATAACAGATGGTCACGGTCTGAGCATCGTTGGCCAGGAAGTTTATTGAAAAAATATAACAGATGGTCACGGTCTGAGCATCGTTGGCCAGGAAGTTTATTGAAAAAATATAACAGATGGTCGCGGTCTGAGCATCGTTGGCCAGGAAGTTTATTGAAAAAATATAACAGATGGTCACGGTCTGAGCATCGTTGGCCAGGAAGTTTATTGAAAAAATATAACAGATGGTCGCGGTCTGAGCATCGTTGGCCAGGAAGTTTATTGAAAAAATATAACAGATGGTCGCGGTCTGAGCATCGTTGGCCAGGAAGTTTATTGAAAAAATATAACAGATGGTCGCGGTCTGAGCACCGTTGGCCAGGAAGTTTATTGAAAAAATATAACAGATGGTCGCGGTCTGAGCATCGTTGGCCAGGAAGTTTATTGAAAAAATATAACAGATGGTCGCGGTCTGAGCACGTTGGCCAGGAAGTTTATTGAAAAAATATAACAGATGGTCGCGGTCTGAGCATCGTTGGCCAGGAAGTTTATTGAAAAAATATAACAGATGGTCGCGGTCTGAGCATCGTTGGCCAGGAAGTTTATTGAAAAAATATAACAGATGGTCGCGGTCTGAGCATCGTTGGCCAGGAAGTTTATTGAAAAAATATAACAGATGGTCGCGGTCTGAGCATCGTTGGCCAGGAAGTTTATTGAAAAAATATAACAGATGGTCGCGGTCTGAGCACCGTTGGCCAGGAAGTTTATTGAAAAAATATAACAGATGGTCGCGGTCTGAGCATCGTTGGCCAGGAAGTTTATTGAAAAAATATAACAGATGGTCGCGGTCTGAGCATCGTTGGCCAGGAAGTTTATTGAAAAAATATAACAGATGGTCGCGGTCTGAGCATGAAACAGACGGTTCTTAATGCAAGACACGAAGAGTTCTTCTTGTTGTATGATGAATCGAAATTGATCAAGTAAAGATTCGCTTCATTTCTTGACAGGTGCATGCTTAATATGGAATATAATTTTCCATAACTGACTGCACATTTTAGGATGGTGTGGTCGGCATCACGTCAGGCCGTCCTTCGCAGAAAAATCCTGGGTTTCCACCTTTAGAAGCTGTTTGAAGTCTGAAGCCATCTTAGTCTGAAAGAAATTTATGAGAATCGAACATGGACCGTTCACATAAGTAGAGAGCTCACTAACCACTCGGTCACCTTCATAGGTGTGGATGATCGTGGTTTGATTAATGAGAGATTTAAATATTTTGTTAATTATAAGAAGTATAGCAAAGGCACCATGAACTTCATGAAACCTTCATAAGATAGAACATAAACAATTATATGAATGAAACCAAAACATTTGGAGATTCAACTCAAATATTTTATATACACTTATGAATGTGAGAACTGGGAAACAAGGAAAGGCATGGAGAATTAACTACATTCATTGAAATGTCTCAGGAAAATATTGTGTAGACGAGTAACAATAGAACGCATTCAAGACTAATGCAGAATTAAGAGAGAAGGCAAAGAAAGCAACCGTATTGTCAATAATAAAGAATAAACCAGAGAGAGACATGCAAAGCAGCAGAGGGGGAAAAGGACAACCTCAAGAGACACTATGAACACTGATAAGAGAAGCACCAAAGGCAGTCATCGACTTCCTCTTTGAGATTAACAAATTCGCCAAGATCACGAATACATTGAGAGGTACACTGCGAGTCATATGTAGCATGTGAGGCACTGAATGGATGATGACGACACCAGTGTAACTAGCGGAGATCGTTGTTGTCTTGAGGGAGATACTTAGTTCCAATGACATTTCAAGCCATCGTTTATTTTAATCAATAACCCGTGACTTTAATGTTACGGAAATCTGACACCTAGTATTATCGGGAGCGGATGAAAAAAATTCCATGCTCGCAACACCCATGCCAATTCAAAATAAGAAGAACTGCTGACCGCATCAATTTTGCAACAAAAGCAGAATCCCTACCAGTTATAACAACAAGTAACATGACCCTAACATAAAGCTAAATGACTGCCATATAAAAATGAAATGTTGCCGCCAAATGTTACGTCGCAAATATTCTCTTAACGTTTCTGTCTTGTGACATGCAGGGTTGTGTTGAGTCCAGTGAGCACGCGGAGAGGCGGAGGAGGTTATTCTCTTGTCGCCAGACACAGAAGATGATCCCGTTCGGGGGTCACATGACAGCTACTCAATTTTGGGATAAGTGTTACGGAAGTGACGTCCGCAGTGTCTCCTGGGAAAGGTAAGTTTATATCGTTGTTACTACAAATATAATTTGATATGTAACGTTATCTAAATAAAAAAAATACGGAGGTTGAGAGACGTTCTTGTTCAAAAGGACATAGTTTGATTTCAACGGAACTTCCAGATGTGTGCTGCGAATGAGCGAAATCAGTGGGCAACTCATAGCTGGCTGGTGAAAAGACTGGACCTGAGCTTAGAAAGATCCTTCTTCGCCTCCCCCTTGTAAGATCTAGAAACTAATGAACCGGTCTATAAACACCTCTTGTGATTACAAATGAAAAGCAAGTCCGGTGACAAAAAAACTGATGGTTTTGAAACTTTGCTGAAATCGATATATCAGGTCGAAAGGCGCTCGCTGTAAATTAGGATATAGCGCAATTTGCACATTTACATTAACTCCACGATCTTTTCATAGCTTAGAATAGTGCAGGACAAAGATACAGTCTTGGTGCCGGGCTACTTTAGAATATTGGTTGTGTTACAAGTGACCTTTATTATAGAATATTGGTTGTGTTACAAGTGGCCTTTATTATAGAATATTGGTTGTGTTACAAGTGGCCTTTATTATAAAATATTGGTTGTGTTACAAGTGGCCTTTATTATAGAATATTGGCTGTGTTACAAGTGGCCATTACTATAAAATATTGGTTGTGTTACAAGTGGCCTTTACTATAGAATATTGGTTGTTTTACAATTCGCCTTTACTATAGAATATTGGTTGTGTTACAAGTGGCCTTTATTATAGAATATGGGTTGTGTTACAAGTCGCCTTTACTATAGAATATTGGTTGTGTTACAAGTGGCCTTTATTATAGAATTTTGGCTGTGTTACAAGTGGCCTTTATTATAGAATATTGGTTGTGTTACAAGTGGCCTTTATTATAGAATTTTGGCTGTGTTACAAGTGGCCTTTACTATAGAATATTGGTTGTGTTACAAGTGGCCTTTATTATAGAATATTGGCTGTGTTACAATTGGCCTTTATTATAGAATATTGATTGTAATACAAGTGAACTTTGCTATATAATATGTATTGCAATACAGATAACCTCTACTGCATAATATTGATTGAAATATAAGTCACCTCTACTATAGAATATTTTTTGTAATACAAGTCACCACCTACTAGAGAATATTGGTGATAATACAAGTCACCTCTGCTATAGAATATTGGTGATAATACAAGTCACCTCTGCTATAGAATATTGGTGATAGTACAAGTCACCACTACTATAGAACATTGGTTGTAATACAAGTCACCACTACTATAGAATATTGGTGATAATACAAGTCACCACTACTATAGAATATTGGTGATAATACAAGTCACCACTACTATAGAATATTATTTGTAATACAAGTCACCACTACTATAGAACATTGGTTGTAATACAAGTCACCACTACTATAGAATATTGGTGATAATACAAGTCACCACTACTATAGAACATTGGTTGTAATACAAGTCACCACTACTATAGAATATTGGTGATAATACAAGTCACCACTACTATAGAATATTGGTGATAATACAAGTCACCACTACTATAGAATATTATTTGTAATACAAGTCACCACTAGAGTGAACTGATTATTTATTGACAATCGACCTCAAGGTGTAGAGGTCGTGTCTGGCTGGACAGTTAGTGATAGAGATTTTAAAATATGACCGATGTCACCATATGTTATATTATTTTATGTATGTTCTAATTTGGTCATTTTATAAGAAGAAATACATAGTAACAACAGGAGAAATCGAAGGAGAAAAAGATCGATAAAAGGAGCGAGGGTATATACAAGAGAGTGGTTTGGTAGAAAAATAAACAAGAGAATTCATAAAACAACTGTAGATATAGAAAGTTGTAGGGAGACTAGATCACCTATGAAAGCAGCGCAGTACTTGTTGAACATTTGTAACGACAAGCACTGCAAGTAATCAAAGTCGTTATCATTCTTGTCGTCGTTAGGTTTCACGAAGATCTCTTTCGGGAGTACCGGAGCCAGATGAAGGGCGCTATTGATGGATCATTTTCTCACCACTTCAAGGATAGTCTCAAAAGGGAGATTGAAATTAACGAGGAGGAGGCCGTGTGCAAGAAGCAATTCATTGGTAAGCGCACATATATATATATATATATATATATATATATATATATAAACTATCTTTACCACACATAGTACCATTGCTGGTGTATGTCCGGGGGGGGGGGGGGAATTGCAACGATAGAACCAGAAGGTCATAAAGGCCGCTTGATCAAGCAGTCGCCATGACGTATGCGACTGGGGATTTTTATTTCACCCCCGATAGAAAAAATCGTTTCTGTCTACCGCGGGCTTCGAACACCATACGTCAGCTTTTTCAGCCAGCGGAACAGTGGTTTTAGCCGCACGGCCACGCGCACCTCTCACAAATATAATATAAACAATATAATTCTGAGTATGTCATTTAGTAATGTCAAGTGAACTCGCTAACAAAATCAACTAAAATATACCGTTCTCATGGCACTTCATCGCCGATATTTTGCTTTTTTTTCCTCAATTCACGAGTTTAGTTATATTAAATAAATCTCTATCCTCGCAGTTCGAAAATTCCTTGATGTGTGTTAAGACTGACTGTTCCTGTAAGATGTTGGTTGTAGACACATCTGCTTCCCCCACTAAACACATAACATGGACCAGACCCATGTTCCTACTTCTAGACTCATAAATAAATATATATCTCAAGAAATACAGCCTTGTATCGACCATCAGTTCAGAAATATGAACTATCAATGACGTCGCGTGTGGTGGGCAGGGAGGTCGGAGGGGCTTTTGCCCCGGCGTAAAACTCTTAGGGGCGTACAATGACAAAATTGAGAAGAAAATAGTAAAACATAGAAAATAAGCTGGGTGGGGCAATTCTTACCTTATGCCAAGGCGCTGTCAACCCACTTAACTTATCGTGCCCGCCACCCCACCGGTGATGACAACCCAATTACTTATTGTGCCCACAGAGATGAGAACCCACTTACATACTGTGCCCCCAGTGACAGCAACGCACCTACATATCGTGCCCCCAGTAATGACAACCCACCTACATATGTCTCCAGTGATGACACAATCCCCCTACTTATGTAACTAGTGATGACAACCCACCTACTTATCATGTCTCCAGTGATGACACAATCCCCCTACTTATGTCCCCAGTGATGACACAATCCCCCTACTTATGTAACTAGTGATGACAACCCACCTACTTATCATGTCTCCAGTGATGACACAATCCCCCTACTTATGTAACTAGTGATGACAACCCACCTACTTATCATGTCTCCAGTGATGACACAATCCCCCTACTTATGTAACTAGTGATGACAACCCACCTACTTATCTTGTCTCCAGTGATGACACAACCCACCTACTTATGTCCCCAGTGATGACACAATCCACCTACGTATGTCCCCAGTGATGACACAATCCAACTACCTATGTCCCCAGTGATGACACAACCCACCTACCTATGTCCCCAGTTATGACACAATCCACCTACCTATGTCCCCAGTGATGATACAACCCACCTACCTATGTCCCCAGTGATGACACAATCCACCTACCTATGTCCCCAGTGATGACACAACCCACCTACCTATGTCCCCAGTGATGACACAATCCACCTACCTATGTCCCCAGTGATGACACAATCCACCTACCTATGTCTTCAGTGATGGCACAATCCACCTACCTATGTCCCCAGTGATGACACAATCCACCTACCTATGTACCCAGTGATGGCAACCCACCTACTTATCGTGCTCTCAGTGATGGTAACCCACCTACATATCTTGTACCCAGTGATGGTAACCCACCTACTTATCGTGCTCTCAGTGATGGTAACCCACCTACATATCGTGCCTCCATAGATGGCAACCCATCTACTTATCGTGCCCCAGTGATGGCAACCACCCAGCTACTTATCGTGCCCCAGTGATGGCAACCATCCAGCTACTTATCATACCTCTGGTGATGGCAACCACCCATCTACTTATCGTGCCCTCAGTGATGGCAACCACCCATCTACTTATCGTGCCCTCAGTGATGGCAACCACCCATCTACTTATCGTGCCCTCAGTGATGGCAACCACCCATCTACTTATCGTGCCTCCAGTGATGGCAACCACCCATCTACTTATCGTGCTCCCAGTGATGGCAACCACCCATCTACTTATCGGCACCTCAGTGATAGCAACCACCCATCTACTTATCGGCACCTCAGTGATGGCAACCACCCATCTACTTATTGTGCCCTCAGTGATGGCAACCACCCATCTACTTAACGTGCCCTCAGTGATGGCAACCACCCATCTACTTATCGTGCCCTCAGTGATGGCAACCACCCATCTACTTATCGTGCCCTCAGTGATGGCAACCACCCATCTACTTATCGTGCCCCAGTGATGGCTATCCATCTACTTATCGGGCCCCAGTGATGGCAACCACCCATCTACTTATCGTGCCCCAATGATGGCAACCCATCTACTTATCGTGCCCCAGTGATGGCAATCCATCTACTTATTGTGCCCTCAGTGATGGCAACCACCCATCTACTTATCGTGCCCCAGTTATGGCAACCCATCTACTTATCGTGCCCAAGTTATGGCAACCCATCTACTTATCGTGCCCCAGTGATGGCAACAACCCATCTACTTATCTTGCCCCAGTGATGGCAACAACCCATCTACTTATCGTGCCCCAGTGATGGCAACAACCCATCTACTTATCGTGCCCCAGTGATGGCAACCACCCATCTACTTATCGTGCCCCAGTGATGGCAACCCATCTACTTATCGTATCCCCAGTGATGGCAACCACCCATCTACTTATCGTGCTCCCAGTGAAGGCAACCCATCTACTTATCATACCTCTAGGGATGGCAACCACCCAGCTACTTATCGTGCTCCCAGTGAAGGCAACCACCCATCTACTTATCATACCTCTAGTGATGGCAACCACCCAGCTACTTATCGTGCTCCCAGTGAAGGCAACCACCCATCTACTTATCATACCTCTAGTGATGGCAACCACCCAGCTACTTATCGTGCCCCCAGTGAAGGCAACCACCCATCTACTTATCGTGCTCCCAGTGAAGGCAACCACCCATCTACTTATCATACCTCTAGTGATGGCAACCACCCAGCTACTTATCGTGCCCCCAGTGAAGGCAACCACCCATCTACTTATCGTGCCCCATTGATGGCAACCCATCTACTTATCGTATCCCCAGTGATGGCAACCACCCATCTACTTATCATACCTCTAGTGATGGCAACCACCCATCTACTTATCATACCTCTGGTGATGGCAACCACCCATCTACTTATCATACCTCTAGTGATGGCAACCACCCAGCTATTTATCGTGCCCCCCAGTGATGGCAACCACTCAGCTACTTATCGTGCTCCCAGTGATGACAACCACCCAACTAATTATCGTGACCCTAGTGATGGCAACCACCCAGCTACTTATCGTGCCCCCAGTGATGGCAACCACCCAGCTACTTATCGTGCCCCCAGTGATGGCAACCACCCAGCTACTTATCGTGCCCCCAGTGATGGCAACCACCCAGCTACTTATCGTGCCCCCAGTGATGGCAACCACCCAACTACTTATCGTGCCCCCAGTGATGGCAACCACCCAGCTACTTATCGTGCCCCCAGTGATGGCAACCACCCAGCTACTTATCGTGCCCCCAGTGATTGCAACCACCCAGCTACTTAACGTGCCCCCAGTGATTGCAACCACCCAACTACTTATCGTGCCCCCAGTGATTGCAACCACCCAGCAACTTATCGTGCCCATAGTGATTGCAACCACCCAACTACTTATCGTGCCCTCAGTGATTGCAACCACCCAACTACTTATCGTGCCCTCATTGATGGCAACCACCCAGCTACTTATCGTGCCCCCAGTGATTGCAACCACCCAACTACTTATCGTGCCCCCAGTGATTGCAACCACCCAGCTACTTATCGTGCCCCCAGTGATGGCAACCACCCAGCTACTTATCGTATCCCCAGTGATGGCAACCACCCAGCAACTTATCGTGCCCCCAGTGATGGCAACCACCCAGCTACTTATCGTTACTTTGACTTATTTTTTGTTTTGTTTTCCCTGAATTAAAACTGTAAAAAGTTCCGTTCAAGTTGTGGGGAACAAATATTAGGGAACGTTGATTCCAGATGATCACTTCACATGAGATGGCCAAAAAATTATGTTTTGTTTCAGTTGTTGACAACAAGCCATGAGATTTCAAAGTATTCCTTGTTGGTGAGTTTTTGATATGGCATGTCCGATTGTATATATTTCATGATCTACAAACTCTCTGTCCATGTATCTCTAGAATTCTGTAACAAATTGGACACAGACCAGGACGTATGGGAGAGAGTATATTGTGTAGCGAGGGAGGCACAGGCTCTCAGAGAGATCCTAAGTGTGGAGTCAACAGTAAGGGCTGTAGCCATTGAAAACATTGGTGAGCATTAGGTTGTGTTGCTTGTATTTACTTATTAATATGCTAATTTAGTGAATTGTAGATTATATTGCTTCTATTTACTTAATTATATCACAGTCTCCTTGTTATATTTGTTAGAGCTATTGCCAGTTGCAGACACATCTTATGAACGTAACGACACGTTATTAACCATCTTGTGTTCAAGACACTCCGTCCCTAGAGTTACTAATATCGTATTCTATTATACATGTACATTTTAAGGAAAGACTGTATTCCAAATTAAAAAAAAAAAAAGATATTGCGCAGAAAAATGTCGAGGGAAGAGAAGATTGGGAGAAACAAGAAGAATATTTAGACAATATGAGAGAATAGCTTTCTTTAAAGGTTAAGGTTTTCTGGACAGAGAAACAACAATAGAGATAGAAAGTTTTTCAAGAGACATGATCACGTACGCTAGAAGACGACGCTGTATTGCGATCAAATGGGTGATATTAGTTAGATATCAGTTAAAAGGTCAAGGTGCACAACTTGAAACAAAAAAAAACTGCAATGATTAAAAAAAAGTAGCAACTTATAGTGCATAATTTTCTCCTTTTTCTTACAAGTAGACTTCGTCATGTTTTCCTAACCTTCACATCGCGTATGTTAGAGATTGATCTCCTAATTTGGGATGATTAATTAATGCACTAAGAGAGTGGGGATTAATAGAGTTAACAGGGGAATTACTGGGAGAGGTTAAGATATTTAGTCATGTTGAGCACTGGTCTGGCTTGAAGGACATCTCGAGATCGCCTGGTCAGCCTATAGTTATGTGAATTATTTCAGGGGAAGAGATATGTTTACAACACACGGACTCCAATGATGTGGGGAACAAATCTTATGAAACGTTGGTTCCAGATGTTCACATGAAATGGTGAAAAAAATGATGATTGTTTCTTTCAGTTGTTGACAACAAGCTACTCGAGACTTCCGTTCCCAAGATGGTGGAACTAGTTCACGTTTTCTCGAAATTTTTTAAAAATATGACGATCATCATTTTCAGGAGGACGTGAACTTCTGGTCAATATGATGGATAGGCGGCAGGAACCATTGAAGGCCATGTATGAAGGTGTTCCTTGTTGCAGCTTCCTCATATTCCAGTTCCGTCTTGTTGCAGGAGCTACTGAGTTAGGTGCTCTGTGCACACCGTGAGCTGTGTGTTTCATCCGTTTTGATCGTGTTTCGATATTCCAATTGTTTACGATGTATGATGATATCGTATGACAGGGAACAGTTGGCTGTGTTCACTTTCTGTGCGGTTTCGCCTTATGTCTTTTGGCGTGTGCTTGGACTGCTATGATGGGGACTACAGCTAACTTTCTTTGTCTTGGAGATGAGATAGTAATTCGGATGATTCCACTAACACGGGTGGTTGAGCAATTATGGATTTTAATTCGTTTGCAGTGATACCGGGGTCTTCCATAACCAAAGAACCAAAGCTACTCTTTGTGATGTTTCGTCTTATAAATGTTTGTCTGCAACGCACGTATTCAGTCCTACCCCATCTGGGAGATGATGATGAAAAAAATGTTTCTGACAGAAAATATTTGTTTCAGTAAACGAAATACCACAATGGAAATATAACAATGGAATATACATTATTTTCGGGTGGGCTGTGTTAAGCTGTGTCAAATACATTGATGGTTTTGTACAAAAGTCCAATATTTTCTAACTTTATGCAAAACAGTCTCATACATTGGTGACTTCGTGCACTTATATGTGTTTGTTGTTGTTTCTTACTCTCATATGGTGCTTTTTTGCGTCGAAGGAATAAAGGAGTTCGGTCACAGCTCCTTAGAGTGTCTCACAAATCGTACTTGTCCAGATGTTCTCTATTTAATTCATCGTCCTCTGAGTCTACTTATTTTTCTTTATCCTCTTATTTCACATCCGGAAAGAATTTTTAGGGAAAATTGAATTATTTATATTGTCAGTAATTATTTATTTATTTGAAAATTGTGATCGCTTATGAAATGTCAAGTTTAAATCGCACGTGCAGCTATTAACGTAAACGCTAAAAAATATACAGATAAAGATAAACAACGTGTGGATATATAAGACAAGCACTCATATGGAGAACAATAGGAAAAGGATGAACAGGTGGTTAGTCTTAAGAGATATTGAGAACACTGACAAGAGATGCAAAAAAGGCAGACATCGATTCCATTATTAAAATTGCGAAGCTCGCCCAGTGAGTGGTATGGTGAGGTATACTGCGGGTCCTGTGTGACATCTGACAATACAACAATAAATCTGTACACAAAATAAACCCATTTATTCTCAAACAATAAATCTGTACACAAAATAAACCCATTTATTCTCAAACAATAAATCTGTACACAAAATAAACCCATTTATTCTCAAACAATAAATCTATTCACAGGTCAATTTAGCTGTAAGAACGCTATTGTCGCATTACGGGAACTCATTTCTGACATTAACCCTAATATCCGGGCAGCTGTGACCTTGTCGTTGTCGAGGTCAATGGGCTCAGGAGATGAAGTGACTTTGAAGGCAATAATGGCGACCCTGGACGACAAGGACGGGCTTGTGCGAGAGACGGGATGCTTGGCTCTAGGACGCCTCCGAGCAAGTCAAGCGATTGAGAAGCTTGTCAAACTTTGGTAATCACTACTATCTGCCCTTGTACTTTTTAAGATCTTTGTTTCAATTACAGTTGTGCCTCCTACTTCAAACTGAATTCGTTCCAGGAAGTCTTTCGAAGTCTGAATACATTTTCTTCATTAGAAATAATGGAAAGAGAAATAAATATGTTCCTAAACAATATCAATTCTGTAAACTTACGCAGCAACGAAATATCATCATCATGTTCCTCTCGGGCATGAGGGCGGCCCGAGGACGGAAGCCTCTCTACAATTGACATTTGTTTGCTAGTTCTTGTAGTTCTTGGTTGCTTTTTAATCCCATGGTTGAACCTTCCTAGTAATTGTTCTGCGTAGCTATTCTCTAGGTCTGCCTTGTTTTCTTTTATCAGATAAAGCCCACATCAATACCTGGCGGGGAAGTCTTTCTTCACTCATTCCCAGCACGTGGTCGACATATCTCCAACGCTTTCTTCTTATAATCTCGACATGTATTTTTGTTTAGAATCGTCTCTTATCTAACGATGCATAGTTTAATCTAAAATTATTCATTAAATGTCATAGATAATAAATTAATACATTTAAAAAATAATAAATTAAGTTGTTTAGTTTAGTTGATGGATCATCCTCACTGCTCGTCGAACACGTCCATAAGACGGTCAGATCCTCTCCCCAGTATGTCCCTCAGTGTGTGAAGACTGACGACCTCAGTATGTCCCTCAGTGCCTCAGTGTGTGAAGACTGACGACCTCAGTATGTCCCTCAGTGTGTGAAGACTGACGACCTCAGTATGTCCCTCAGTGTGTGAAGACTGACGACCTCAGTATGTCCCTCAGTGTGTGAAGACTGACGACCTCAGTATGTCCCTCAGTGTGTGAAGACTGACGACCTCAGTATGTCCCTCAGTGTGTGAAGACTGACGACCTCAGTATGTCCTTCAGTGTGTGAAGACTGACGACCTCAGTATGTCCCTCAGTGTTTGAAGACTGACGACCCCAGTATGTCCCTCAGTGTGTGAAGACTGACGACCACAGTATGCCCCTCAGTGTGTGAAGACTGACGACCTCAGTATGTCCCTCAGTGTGTGAAGACTGACGACCTCAGTATGTCCCTCAGTGTGTGAAGACTGACGACCCCAGTATGTCTCTCAGTGCGTGAAGACTGACGACCTCAGTATGTCCCTCAGTGCGTGAAGACTGACGACCTCAGTATGTCCCTCAGTGTGTGAAGACTGACGACCTCAGTATGTCCCTCAGTGTGTGAAGACTGACGACCCCAGTATGTCCCTCAGTGTGTGAAGACTGACGACCCCAGTATGTCCCTCAGTGTGTGAAGACTGACGACCTCAGTATGTCCCTCAGTGTGTGAAGACTGACGACCACAGTATGTCCCTCAGTGTGTGAAGACTGACGACCACAGTATGTCCCTCAGTGTGTGAAGACTGACGACCCCAGTATGTCCCTCAGTGTGTGAAGACTGACGACCACAGTATGTCCCTCAGTGTGTGAAGACTGATTACTACAGTTCTGTGTTGATTGGTTATTCTTGCGTGTCTTCCCGCATAGCGCACCTTTCTAGCGTCTCCAGTTGACATTCACGCAGTCTGGACATGGTTGTAGATTCATGATCTTTGACTGAATCATTAGCTCGTCGTACTTCCCTCCGTGCATTCAGAATGCCAATCTGGTCCATTGTACGGCAGCCATTCCTGCCAGACTTCAGCTCCTTCATTTCCTTTCACGCCTTAGTTTCCAGGGACGAAAATGAAGCATATCCCAGCCAGTCCTGAGTTCTTTAGTGACTTTAACCATTGTCTTCAAATCCAGCCATCTTCGATCTGCCTTCCTTTGCATGCCCCTCGAGTCATTCAGACAAGACACGTGAGTAAAAAATTGTCCCTCGAGCCGGACCACCGCTTTATTTATTGCCATGATCTCCATGGTTTTACTACTTGTAGTTGTCGCCAAAAATTAATTACGTAAATTATATTAAAAACATGAAAATTGCATTGACTGTAACTTAGTGAGAAGTGGTGATGTTCCATATAATTGATGGAGAGGAACAGAACGGTTACTGTTTGAAAAGGGCATTTCAATAAACACACCAAGTAATTGTACGTCTGGTGTTCTCTCTCTCTCTCTCTCTCTCTCTCTCTCTCTCTCTCTTTTTCTGCCTCTTAGCACTTTGGTCAAGAGTAATGATTGACTTTCCCTCTTTCCAACATTTCCGTCACATGCGCACTGTGATCATGATTTGTGATAACCTTCTCGTGATATTACGATATCATAGCTTTCCTCTCAATATCCGTTGCTGCTACACTCTGCTTTGATCCATTAGTTAATAGACATAAGTAATATATGTATAGATATGTATAAACAAAACATACATAAAACCAAAGGATTACTGACAGCACATGAAATTAATGCAAGAGATGACTTGTTTGGGTATAAATTAAATGCATTTGCAGATGACATATTTTCACTTCCCCTGCGCATGCGCAGATCGAACATTTATGAATTATAAATTTTCTCAAAAATAGGGCACGAACTCTGGAACATTCTAAATCAAGATCAAAGTTCGAATTTCCATTGAATATTTTTTTATGTATAACCACAAACGTATTATTAGACTGGGTTAGTGAAATGTACCAATGCTTGTAGTAAATTATGTTTTGATGTTGAGAAACGGCCTGTGTGTGCTGAATCAATGACAGTAGATCATTCTGTTCTAATGACTCATTTAATACACAACCGCAATACGTTAATTTTCTACTCTGTCAAAACCATACGCTACTTGACTAGGCTAGACGTAACACGTATTGGATAAGAAAACCAAAGTCAGGTACTGTAATTTTAGAGGCCATAGTGAAAGAGTAGATTGCTAGCACCCTGGGCAAGGCAACTATTTGGCCCTGCATTAAAAAAAAATTATTACCACTTTTTTCTTTGGAAATTGAACGCCTCTGAGAATGTTGCGCTTCAGGCAGCAGCCCCTGGGCCTCTCACACAACGCCACTGGTTGGTTGACTGATTGGTTATTGGTCCAGCAGCCCCTTGGGCCTCTCACACAACGGTTGGTTGACTGATTGGTTATTGATCCAGCAGCCCATGAACTCCTACTATTTGACTGTAATGCCATAGATTATGGCACTTGTTTATGTTGAGGTATTTTCTACATCCAGTTCAGAAAGCAGGAGAATGGCACATCATAAATCAGAGAAGTGTTAGCCGTCCTGCAGCCACGGATTATTTGACTGCCTTCATTGCCGCCATCCTGCTAGTTGCGCTGAGCTTCTCTAAATCCCCTGGCTGGCTAATACAACCAGTTTTACATTTGAGGCAAAGCGATCATCTTGTCCTGTGTCGCTACGCCTCTGTGATTAGCTCGGTTATAAGAGATTATGTAAGACACGTGACTAACAATCAATCATAAGGCACAAGTAAAACAAGACTACACGAAAATGCAAGGCTATCGCTTAATAATATTCTTTAATTAAATATCGCGTATGCAAAACACGATGGGTAATTTGTTGGAGAAAACAATTGCTAAAAAAAGTAACCTATCGTTGGAAAGTCTGCGACAACTTCCACCCATTATAGGAGGGTACCGTTTAAACAGAGAGATGTAGGTAAACGCTGCCATCTGTGCCCATGGTGTATATGAAGGCTTCCATACAGGCATTGTAAACGGCGCTGCTGTACTTAACCAAGAGGACGCATACAACTGGCTATAATTGACCTAGAGGACGCATACAACTGGCTATAATTGATCTAGAGGACGCATACAACAGGGTATAATTGACCTAGAGGACGCATACAACTGGGTATAATTGACCTAGAGGACGCATACAACAGGATATAATTGACCTAGAGGACGCATACAACTGGGTATAATTGACCTAGAGGACGCATACAACTGGGTATAATTGACGTTCATAGGACGCATACAACAGGGTATAATTGACCTAGAGGACGCATACAACAGGGTATAATTGACCTATAGGACGCATACAACAGGGTATAATTGACCTAGAGGACGCATACAACTGGGTATAAGTGACCTAGAGGACGCATACAACAGTGTATAATTGACATAGATGACCTAGAGGACGCATACAACAGTGTATAATTGACATAGATAACCTAGAGGACGCATACAACAGTGTATAATTGACATAGATGACTTAGAGAACGCATACAACAGTGTTTAATTGACATAGATGACCTAGAGGACGCATACAACAGTGTATAATTGACATAGATGACCTAGAGGACGCATACAACAGTGTATAATTGACATAGATGACCTAGAGGACGCATACAACAGGGTAAAATTGATCTAGAGGACGCATACAACAGGGTATAATTGACCTAGAGGACGCATACAACAGGGTATAATTGACCTAGAGGACGCATACACCAGGGTAAAATTGACCTAGAGGACGCATACAACAGGGTATAATTGATCTTGAGGACGCATACAACAGGGTATAATTGACCTAGAGGACTAATCATGGACAGTAGACAAACAAATGAAAAGACGATTAGAGGCCACAGAGATAGGATTTCTCAGAAGAATGTTGAAAGTTCCCTGGACAGCTAAAAAGACCAATGAGGAAGTTCTCAAAGAGGCCAACACAAAAAGCGAGCTCTTAAAAAGCATCAGAGAGAAGCAATCAACATTTTTCGGGCACATCATGAGAAGATGAAAATTGGAATACTTTGTTACAACTGGCACAATAAAAGGAAAGAGATATCTCGGACGACAAATAGAGAAAATACTGGATAGCTTGGAGTCATGGCATGGAAAACAGTCAACAACAGAACTGATACGATGCACTGTAGATAGAAGATTGTGGAGGGACATGATCGCCTACGCCAAACGGTATGGCACATGATGATGAGAGGACGCATACAACTGGGTATAATTGACCTAGATGACGCATACAACAGGATATCTCTGGATTTCCTGATATCTTGGCTTTCAGAATTCAAGATCAGCTCCGTCCTCCTCAATTGAATTTCTGCATCCCTCTTCCAATGACCATGCCAATGTGGCTGATGTTGAGTAGGGAACTGCAATGGACCGCTGTGACATTATGAATGCCCTCAGGGACGTCGGACGAAAAAACGACGCAGCCATGAATAGACATCACGAGGACCATATGAAGGTAGGAGATGCCAGACGAGAGCGCCACGTAGGAATCCAAAAAAGTCTTATCAACCAAAACAATATTGCGTCGTTACTCTACTCGCTACACATTGAGGGACACACTTCTGAAGACATCTCAGCATTAATGGACTTGTGCGATGAGGACGACCTGTGACTAAATTAAGTGGATCAAAAATGTTAAGGAATATTTTAACTGTCTAAAATTATGGGAAACGTTGAAAATGTTAAACCAGTGACGAAAATGAAGAATATGAAATGTGTAAAATGACCACAAACTTGGATGAAAATCGATGATGATTATTATGTTTGTTAGTCGTGAGTTATATGGAAAGGTTAATGCTGAAACAAATATGTATACACATTCTTGATCTCTTTGTGTTCGCTTTCGACAGAGTGCAGGCCTTGTTTCGTTTGTAGGGCAACAACACAATTTCTCCACTTAACACAGTTCTCGGTCATTCTTGGTCATCGTTATCATCGAAGGCCATGGAGCGTGTCTGTGCCTAGCCATGATGGTACACGCTCTCATAGATTCTCCAATCCACATCTTAATGTTATCAGTCCACTTGAGTTTTTATCTGTCTCGGCTCGTTTACTATTTTCCCTTCCAGGATTATTTTATATCAGTTATTGTCTCGTTATGTGTTTTTTTTTTTTAAAAAAAAAACAGTCCAATCGTTTTTTTTAAAGTGTGTTTAATAGTATTTTCTCTTAATTTTCAGCTTTTCTTCATTATTTCCTTTATAAGCCCACATTTCATGAGCTTCAATTACCTTATCTATTTCTTGATTTAATGTCTGTTTACTGCACCTTACAATAGAGCAGAGTATATATAACACTCGAAAGAGTGCTCCAAGTATGGCCCTACATTAATTATCTCTGTTTACACTGTCCACCGCCAGGTTATTCTTAGTTTACATGCCATTTTTTTATATTTTTTAATTATTCTTAGTTTGCCCCTCTGTTACCTTTCCCCTGGAGCTGATGCATGACGGGCATCGGCATTTATTAATTTTTTACATCTCTTCTAAGCACGTGACGCATCCAACAGCAGCCAGTCACTGTGTGCATCTTCTCTTGAGCACACCTTGTCATGCCTTCTAGTTTCTTATCTTCTGTGACCAAGACATTCTGATAATCGACCCCATATTGGTTACATTCGAAAGGAGCGAGAAGAGGAGGGGAGGGAGGCGGAGAAAGAGATGGGAAGATAATACAAAATGTACAAGCCTCGACTTTGTAGAGTCGCAAAGAATGAAGGACGATATAGAGAATGGAGAAGGTTGACGAATTCTGTCTGTGGTGTCTCAACTCTCAGGGTTATGGGGTTGGGTTACGAGGTGGAAGATAGAGGAGGAGAAGACAGAGGAGGAGGAGACAGAGGAGGAGAAGACAGAGGAGGAGGAGACAGAGGAGGAGAAGATAGAGGAGGAGAAGACAGAGGAGGAGGAGACAGAGGAGGAGGAGACAGAGGAGGAGGAGACAGAGGAGGAGAAGACAGAGGAGGAGGAGACAGAGGAGGAGAAGATAGAGGAGGAGCAGACAGAAGAGGAGAAGACAGAGGAGGAGAAGACAGAGGAGGAGGAGACAGAGGAGGAGGAGACAGAGGAGGAGAAGATAGAGGAGGAGGAGACAGAGGAGGAGAAGACAGAGGAGGAGGAGACAGAGGAGGAGGAGACAGAGGAGGAGGAGACAGAGGAGGAGGAGACAGAGGAGGAGAAGACAGAGGAGGAGGAGACAGAGGAGGAGGAGACAGAGGAGGAGAAGATAGAGGAGGAGAAGACAGAGGAGGAGGAGACAGAGGAGGAGAAGATAGAGGAGGAGAAGATAGAGGAGGAGAAGACAGAGGAGGAGAAGACAGAGGAGGAGAAGACAGAGGAGGAGGAGACAGAGGAGGAGAAGACAGAGGAGGAGAAGACAGAGGAGGAGAAGATAGAGGAGGAGGAGACAGAGGAGGAGAAGATAGAGGAGGAGAAGACAGAGGAGGAGGAGACAGAGGAGGAGAAGACAGAGGAGGAGAAGACAGAGGAGGAGAAGACAGAGGAGGAGGAGACAGAGGAGGAGGAGACAGAGGAGGAGGAGACAGAGGAGGAGGAGACAGAGGAGGAGGAGACAGAGGAGGAGAAGACAGAGGAGGAGGAGACAGAGGAGGAGAAGACAGAGGAGGAGGAGACAGAGGAGGAGGAGACAGAGGAGGAGGAGACAGAGGAGGAGAAGACAGAGGAGGAGAAGACAGAGGAGGAGAAGAGAGGAGAGAAGAGAGGAGGAGACAGAGGAGGAGGAGACAGAGGAGGAGGAGACAGAGGAGGAGAAGACAGAGGAGGAGGAGACAGAGGAGGAGGAGACAGAGGAGGAGGAGACAGAGGAGGAGGAGACAGAGGAGGAGGAGACAGAGGAGGGGAAGACAAAGGAGGGGAAGACAGAGGAGGGGAAGACAGAGGAGGGAAGACAGAGGAGGGGAAGACAGAGGAGGGGGAGACAGAGGAGGAGGAGACAGAGGAGGAGGAGACAGAGGAGGAGAAGACAGAGGAGGAGAAGACAGAGGAGGAGAAGACAGAGGAGGAGAAGACAGAGGAGGAGGAGAAGACAGAGGAGGAGAAGATAGAGGAGGAGAAGACAGAGGAGGGTTTGATGGAGAAGGAAGATTAGGTTGTATGAAATGGTGAGAAAAAAAAATTTTTTAATGAAAAAGTGGTATGATACCAGCTTTACGTAGATGAGAAACAAAACAAAAGTAGAACGACGGTTCGGCCAAAAAGGCCTTCAGCTGGAACAACAAACAACACAAACATATATAGGGATATACACAGGCATATAACTACATGCCAATTATATGCTAGACTCTCAAAATAGGAAAACAAGTCACTTCTCTGTGGTTCGGAGCTTGCTCAGGCACCGACTGGACTGAAATAAATATGGCCGGCACACTGGTGTGAAATACAGTAAAAGGGGAAAGGTTCTAAAAATATATGGAGGTGGATATAAGAACCTAGACTCTACTTACCCATCACTTTTTCCATGTTCTCGTACCCGCCTTCATATTTTTAAAAACCCTTTCACTGTATTTCACACCTGTGATCGTTCTGTCAGCCCGCCATATCTATTTCAGTCCAGGCAGTGCCTGAGCAAGCTCCGGACCACAGGGAAGTGACTTATTTTCCTTTTTGAGAGTCTAGCATATTATCGCTATGTTGTTAGATTTCTCTATGTATCCTTGTATATATATATATATATATATATACATATGTTGTTGGTCCAGCCGAAGGCCTTTTTGGTTGAAAAGTCGGTCAACTTTTGTTTTGTTTCTCACCTACGCAAAGCTGTTACCATACCACTTTTTTCCTTTTTTTAAACAAAAATGTTCATTATTATCATCAGCTTTATAGCCGCTTCGCATTTCTATCTTGATTTAACTTTATGCCTTTACCCCTTGTATGAAATGGTAGTCTTGATATTATTTTTTATGTTGCTTTTAAGAATTCAGATCCATATAAAATGGATGAAAGTCTTCCATAGTTTGGCATTTGTATTTTACTCAGCGCGAACTCGTGTACTATTAAAGACAGAAGCTATTTCTGCCGCATTTATCTTTTTAAATTATTTCGATGAATTCTTCGTCTAGTGTTACTATGCTTCTCTTGTATGTGAATGTGTCCGTGATTCCCTAATTTGACTTTTGTGGGATTTCATCAAACGATCATTATGACTCCTGTCGCTTTTTTTGTCTGTTTTCTTTTGAATTTTGTTCCAGGAATATGTTAGTTATGTCAAATGTGTTTTCTGTTCTCAACATTCTAGTAGTGAGAACATTGTTCGTTGTACTCGTCTAGAATTGTCCGTCTCATCAATCAGTTTACTCGGACATGAGAGGAAACGAACGTGACTTGATGAAACGGTTACCGTGTAAAGAGGACGTGCAATGGATAGAGTTGATATTCTGAATGTCCTGAGGGAGGCAATGGGAGCAAGTGGTTCAACGAATGATCATGGTCTACAGCCATGTCCAGACAACATGAGCATCAGGTAAAAATCGGAGCAGCCAGAAAGGAGCGATATGCGGGTGTGACATGGACGAATAGGAAATCAACACAGAACTGGAGTCATCGGTCTCCACTGAGGGTTATGTTAGGGAGATCTGACTATAATAAATATGGACGTGTTCGATGTGTAAGCAGGATAATCTGTCGATTAAACTCATCATCATCGAGTGCCATCTCCGCAACGAAGGTTGGCTACCATGGAGCGCCATTCTGCTATCTATTGCTTTGATGGTGCAGGTTGTCATGGGCTGATTTGTCCATCTTTTAATGTTACTCGTCCATGTTAGTCTTGGTCTGCCTTTGTCTCTTTTACCTTGTATTTTCCCTTCCAAAATTACTTTTAGTAGGCTGTTAACATGTCTTTTAACATGGCCCAAAAATCACATTCGTTTTGTTTAAATTGTGTTTAGTAGTTCTCTTTTCATTTTTAGTTGTTTTAAAACTTCATCGTTTGTTTTCTTTTCTTTCCATCCAATTCTACCTATTCTTCTATATATCCACATTTCAAAGGATTCAATTCTATGTTCTGTTTTCTTGTCTAATGTCCACGTTTCTGCACCATATAGGAATGTTGAGAAGATGTAACATTATGCTACTCTTAGTTTTAAACCCCGGTGTTATTTGCCGACTAAACTAAACATTTTAAAACAATAAGAACACGGAAATACAAATGTAATCAGCAAATACTAAAGTTGTATGCATAGTGAGATTTAGTTTCACATAAACATTTTGTCATTTTTCTGTAACCAACATATAGTTGTAATTTATCACCAGCCACAGTGACGCCATAGCTTCTGTCCGAGAGTCTGCATCAGTGGCGCTGAGAGAAATAAGAGAGACTTGAAACACTACATACCAGCCACATATTGACAGCTTCTAGCATGTTTAATATGTTAGACATTGATACACATATAGACAGCTCCTAGCATGTTTGATATGTTAGACATTTATACACATATAGACAGCTCCTAGGATGTTTGATATGTTAGCCATGTATACACATATAGACAGCTCCTAGCATGTTTGATATGTTAGACATTTATACACATATAGACCGCTCCTAGCATGTTTGATATGTTAGACATTTATACACATATAGACAGCTCCTAGCATATTTGATATGTTAGACATTTATACACATATAGACAGCTCCTAGCATGTTTGATATGTTAGACATTTATACACATATAGACAGCTCCTAGCATGTTTGATATGTTAGACATTTATACACATATAGACAACTCCTAGCATGTTTGATATGTTAGACATTTATACACATATAGACAGCTCCTAGCATGTTTGATATGTTAGACAAGTCTTTCTCACACATTTTACCTGAATTAATTCTTGAAATGAACTTCCGGAATCAGAATACTCTGACACATCAATTGTCTCATTCGGAAATAACCGATACTGCTGGAGTGTGAAGGATAGATGTAGCAAATATTTTACTGAGCGAATTTCACTTCACACTCTCATTAAGCCCCATCATTATGATAATAATATAATAAACTATTTATGTTAGCCTACATACAAATACATGTTTGCATACGCGTACGTACAAACATAACATATATGTCTACGAAAGAGTGAAGATGTGGTTTACTGTTAAGATAATTATTACATGTTTATTATGTATTTCTAATGTCATTAATGTTTAAGTCCGAACACACACATATAAATGCTTATTTGATCCATTATTATAAAGAAAATGTATTTAGATTGAGTTTAAAAGTTGAATAATTAAAATATTAATCTAATACTTTCAGTGTTATTTTGAGTGAAACATTTTCGATTTTTGTTTTGTTTTATTGTAAACATTGTGTGCTTGAATGTTTGATGAGCTAAAAAATCTTTGTTTAACTCTCCGGTTCTAAAGAAAACATTATAGTTGTGCACAATGTGTCATTGTGTCTGTTGTACATCTACTATCTGAGGTTAACATTGATGCGCTAAAAGATCTCTATCTTCCCAGATATTTCAATTCATTTACCTGTTTTAATAGTTGCACTTGTCTTTATTGTGCATTGCAGTGAAGTCTTTTTCTTTGTTGCTACCAGTACTTCTGGTACTTTTTTTTTTTACTATTAAGGCTTTTTTTTTTCCCTTTATTTTTGCTTTCTTTCACTATAATACTTGTAGAGCCGCGATAGCTCAGTGGTTAGTGAACTGGTCTACAAAGGACAAGAGGTAGGGTTCGATCCCAACTGACGGCTTTCGGGTTCATCCAGCCTTAAATGGGCACCGGATTTTTTCTGTTAAAGTAAAGCGGTACGGGCGTAATACCGACCACATTAGCCCAAAAAGCATGTGCAGAAGGTCTGCAAAGTTTATGGTCATTACCACCATATTCCCTATACGCCACTTGGTGTGACGGGGCTCTTTACTTTTTACTTACTATAATACTTCATTAACACCATGTTCACTATACGCCACTTGGCGTGACGGGGCTCTTTACTTTTTACTTACTATAATACTTCATTAACACCATGTTCACTATACGCCACTTGGCGTGACGGGGCTCTTTACTTTTTACTTACTATAATACTTCATTACCACCATATTCACTATACGCCACTTGGCGTGACGGGGCTCTTTACTTTTTACTTACTATAATACCTCATTACCACCATATTCGCTATACGCCACTTGGCGTGACGGGGCTCTTTACTTTTTACTTACTATAATACTTCATTACCACCATATTCATTATACGCCACTTGGCGTGACGGGGCTTTTTACTTACTATAATACTTCATTACCACCATATTCGCTATACGCCACTTGGCGTGACGGGGCTCTTTACTTTTTACTTACTATAATACTTCATTACCACCATATTCGCAATACGCCACTTGGCGTGACGGGGCTCTTTACTTTTTACTTACTATAATACTTCATTACCACCATATTCGCTATACGCCACTTGGCGTGACGGGGCTCTTTACTTTTTACTTACTATAATACTTCATTACCACCATATTCACTATACGCCACTTGGCGTGACGGGGCTCTTTACTTTTTACTTACTATAATACTTCATTACCACCATATTCACTATACGCCACTTGGCGTGACGGGGCTCTTTACTTACTATAATACTTAACGATACTTGCGCAGAATAAACTACCAACTTAGAGCTATCATAAAGTACCAGACAAATACCAATGGACAAAGATATAAGAATAGAAGACAAAGGCGATAGCGTTGGATAGGTCATAGATCACACACTGTGGAAGCCAACTGAGAGGATTTACACGATAAGCCCTTTTTGGAATCCCCATGGGAGGAGATAAAGGGAAAGGCCAAAACGCTTGAAGAAAACAAGTGGAAGCAGAAACTAGGAGGATGGGGAAGATATGAAACAATCTTATGAGAATGAGAGCCGCGATAGCTCAGTGGTTAGTCAACTGGACTACAAAGGACAAGAGGTTGGGTTCGATCCCAATCGATGGCTTCCGATTGACACAGCCTTTAATGGGTACCGGATTTTTTTTTTCTGGGAAAGTAAAGCGGCACGGTCTTAATACCGACCACATTACCCCAAAAATCGTGTGCCGAAGGTCTGTAAAATTTATATTCACTAACACCATAGTCCCTATACGCAACTTGGCGTGACTCTTTTTTACTTTAAGAGAACGACGTTGAAAGTGTTTATTGAAGAGTAGACGTTGCTTCACATTGAGTTGAAAGGAAGAAGATCGTTGTCTTCACAAGCACCTACAGGTTGCTATATTATTATTCCATGTATCGATGGTTATGGCTGGCTTATAATAAATTCATTCACTTTCCTCTGGGGCCCAAGATGGCACATAGGGCGGCAAGTTTTAGTTCTCCACGATTGATGATTTGCTGCTAGTTCTTGTATGTATTGTTTGCTTTTTAGTCCCATGGCTGGGCATTTTCTAGTAATTGTTCTACCTAGCGATTCTCTTGGTCTACCTTGTTCTCCTTTACCAGATTGTTTCCACGTGAATGCCTGACGGGGGTGTCTTTCCTCATTCGCTCTCAGCACAAAGCCGATCACGGAGTTTCAGCTGGATCGAACGGAACGAACCATGACTTTTGCTGATGATATTCTGGTATATCGACAGGGAAGAGACAGACGGGAAATCGCCTCCACAATGCAAGACGAACTTGATCGCATTTCTTCCTGGTGTGGAGTATCAGTGCCTTGGTTAATCATAATAAAGCATCAGTTGCATGGTTCTATCTTAATAATTATATCGTTAACGCGGAAACATCGGTGGTACGACAGGATGCTGATGAAGTGACCAAGGATAGTTTAATCGCAGCCTGTGTTTTCGGGACCATGTGATAACGAAATCCCGCAAAGGATTAGCCGCCTTGAAGGTCATGGCAGCTGCCAACATTGAGCAGAGGTTACTTACACTTCTGTTGCAGGGACCAATCGAGCATGCCCTGCCAATTCTTACTGTCAGTACGACGCAAATTTACAGATTGGAGAAATACCGAATGAAGCTATACACATTATCTTGGAGTGTACGAAGGACACTCCCTGTGTAGCTATGATGTACCTTCTTGACTTTCCAACCATGGATGACATGATCAAGATCTGGAGGGCACGAGCATACCTGAAGATAAGTGCAGATAAAGAGCATCCATTGAATCATGGGCTCAATACAGGGAAGGGTGTCAGGCTAAAAAGAGACAAATCTGTTGAGACAAATCATGGGTGGGCCGAGCAGATGTCATCAAACAGGTCGGTGGGCTACCATTATCAACGCTGGCGAGGAGTGGATATATGTGCCTACGTCATTCAGGGGGACATTCTAATGTATTGTTACACTCGGCAAGAAATGTAGGGAACAGAACTCGTGGTCAATGCGGAGGTCAACGGTCTCATCTGGGATAACACCGATGAGAAAGATGCAGTCATCTATACAGACGGATCTGTAATACGACACCAAAGGAGTGCATGGGCATTTACAGCACGCTCGTCAGGCAGAATAGTCAAGGAAGACAGTGGTGCAAACGTTTTATGACTAAGGGTAGCATGACGATGGAGGTGATGGCAGTGACCAAGTCATTCATCTGGTTAGAGTCACAAGACTACACCCACGCATGTATACTGAGTGATTCGATGAGCATGATAAGAAAAGTGGAGGTGGGATCTGTACGTATGCAATGGGTAGAGTCATTTCAGAAGTCCAAAATACGTAAGGTCACCTTTGTCTACGTCCCAAGACATGCGGGGAAATAGAAGAGCGGACAGGTTGGCTAGCTGCGCTATTGTTGAGGACATTATCAATGCCTCCGGGAAGGACACAGGACTTCGACAACCATGAGCCCACGTCACTCATTCGGATGAAAGAGATGGGAGTTAAAATGGGCACAGCCAGAAACAAGAAACTTAGTGAACGTATAAGACTATTCAATCAACACAGAGCTGGAGTAGTCAGTCGTTGGGCACTTCGAGACTTGCTGAGGAGGGGATCTGAGCACCTATGGACATGTTCGGAGTGTAATGATGATAAGGTGACCATATTTTTGAAACCCTAATCCGGGACGGATTAATTTGACTTAAATGTTGCATCAATAAAATGACATTTATTCCGTCTTTTTCAAGTGAATAATACATATATTTTAAAACTAATTAAAACACCTAACAATTTAGGCTTACACAACGTTATCAAGAGATTAAAAAATAAAAAAAAACATTAGTGAAACTCACTTAAAGGGAAGGTGAAGAAGAGTTGCTGTACTTTTCTGATGAGTGGATTTTTTTTTAAAAAAGATCTTTCTTTGTTTGGAGCATCTTAAAAAATTCAACACATGTTTGCTCATTGTTCACTTTGGTGATCAACATGGCCTGTGCCCACACTTAGATGTGTTTTATCATTTGTCCACAAGCTGTTCATCAGTGAAAACAATCTTTCCGTTGCAGCATTTGTTCCAGGTAGACACAAAAAGAACTCTGCCAGCTTCATAATATGTGAAATTGGCACATGCCTGTTTTTGAAGTGGGAAGCCATTTCAATCCAACGCTGCCCTGGTAATGTTTTATTAATACTCCACTCATTAATTTTATGAGAAGTAACAAACTGCTTCATGTAAACATATTCGTCATACATTTCATTTTCTGGAAAGTAGTCTGAATGTACTTGTTGACTCACTAGTGAAGGTTTCCGAATATCTTCCTAGGTTGATGTTCTGTTCAACATTACCCAGCCTCATCAAGGCCAGCTCCTTGTCGTGGGGATGGGGCTTAAGAGTCACCAGGGACTGAAAACTAAGACTGGCCAGGCCTTCCTACAACCGAGCAAGACCACAGTCTGCTCTAGCAAGTTCAAGTGCTGAAGTCGGAGGCAACCAGCCAAAAGGCGCACGACAATCAGGATGCCACGCACTCAACGCAAATGGAAGTATGTCTATAACCGCAAATCGATATGGCACTCGCCCTGTGATGGGCACTCAGGCAGGAGCAGCGCCGGGTCCTCAGCCTCGAAAGGGCCCAACCTCTATTACTGGATGTCCTTCTCAACCGCTCTGTGGAGTCAGGGGGCGAGAGAATAGAGCTACTGGCCAATCCAAAATAAGACCACTAAAAATAATGCACTGGAATGCTGAAGGCATCAACAGCAAAAGAGATGGGTACAGTAAAAAGATAGAATTAGAAAATATCCTGCATGAAGAACAAATAAGCATATGCTGTTTGCAGGAAACCCATCTAAACAACGACATAGCCTTGAATACCAGTGCTACCGATCTGACAGAATAAATAGACAAAAGGGCGGAATACTGACTCTTGTAAGGAACAACATTAATGCATGTCAGATTGAAGTGTATATGGATGGGGCGGAATATCAAATACTGCACCTCAGGACAGGAAATACAGACTTCCATCTACTTAACTACTACTGTCCGAGTGACCGCCCACTAGCACTAGACACAATTACATTAAAAGAAAGAATAATTGTATGTGGAGACTTTAACAGCCACTCACAGAGCTGGGGCTATGAACATATGGACAAGAGAGGTGAAGAGCTTGAAAATTGGCAGGATGACAATGGGCTTATACTATTAAACCAGGCAACAGATCCACCAACATTCTACTCCAGATCATGGCATACCACATCTACACCAGACCTTGCTTTCCATTCACCAGACCTGGATTGGAATATCACACGAATTGTTGGGAAACAACTTGGAGGCAGCGACCACCGACCAGTCTTTTTAGTGGTACAAAATAAGGCCATCAGGGAGAGCAGCACTCTCTCCAGATGGAATTACAAAAAGGCAGACTGGAAAATGTATCAACACTACACCAGTGTACTGACTAAAGATATAAATACAGATAGAGACATCAACAAAATAGTTGATGAATTCAGTAGACTAATAATACAAGCTGCCAGTGAAACAATACCTAGAGGGGCACGGAAACACTACAAACCATACTGGAGTAGTGAGCTAGAGCAACTGCACAATGACATGGAAACATCTCGAAAGCAAGCAGAAAATAGCCCTTGCCAAGAACACCACAACAACTACCAGCATGCTAAAGCCAAATTTCAACGGGCTAAACTACAAGCCAGACGGAGAAGCTGGAAAGAGAAAACAGAGTCCTTGAATCTTGAACGAGACACAAGAAAAGTGTGGAAGCTTGTAAAACAGCTGAATGATGAGGGTACAGAAAGGAACACCAAAATTACACTGAAGAAGGATGGAAACATTCTAACAGGTAAACATGCAGCAAATTACTTTGCAGACTCCTTTGCAAATGACAATAATATTGAAATTAGCCTAGAAAAACGACAAGAGACCCGTTTAAAACAACAAAATGCAAGACAAGAAGAGACCACACATGATGTAATGGAAAAACCCATTACACAAAGAGAGCTAGAGCTGGCAATATTCAAATTAAAAATGAAAAAGTCACCAGGCAATGATGGAGTGTCCAATGAAATGATTAAGAACTTGGGAACTGCAGCTAAAGCAAAACTACTGCAGATCTACAACATTTGCTGGATCACAGGTAGAGTTTCTCAGATGTGGAAGTTGGTCTTCCGAGCCAACATCCATTTGTCCTGGGCTGCCACAAGGCTCACCATTGTCACCAGTTCTATTTAATGTGTACACAATAACGATCACGGCCCAACAGCTGGATGGGAGGGGAAGAACTATGACTTTTGCTGATGATATTCTGGTATATCGACAGGGAAGAGACAGACGGGGAATCGCCTCCACAATGCAAGACGAACTCGATCGCATTTCTTCCTGGTGTGGGGTTTAAGGTGCCTTGGTTAATCCTAATAAAGCATCAGTTTCATGGTTCTCCCTTAACAATCATATCGTTAATACGACCACACCGGTAGTACGAATGGGAGCTGATGAGGTGACCAGGGACAAGTTGATGACATACCTCGGAGTTAAGTTTGATCGCAGCCTGTGTTTTCGGGACCACGTTGACCATGTGATAACAAAATCCCGCAAAGGATTAGCCGCCTTGAAGGTCATGGCAGCTGCCAACATCGAGCAGAGGCTACTTACTCTTCTGTTCCAGGGATTAGTCCTCGCACCAATCGAGTATGCCCTGGCCATTCTTACTGTCAGTACGACTCAAATTGATAGGCTGGAGAAAATACAAAATGAAGCCATGCGCATTATCCTGGGATGTACGAGGGACACTCCCTGTGTGGCAATGAGGTATCTTCTTGACTTTCCAACCATGGATGACAGAATCAAGATCTGGAGAGCACGAGCATACCTGAAGATTAGTACAGATACAGAGCATCCATTGCACCACGTGCTCAACACAGAGAAAGGTACCAGGCTAAAAAGAGGCAAATCATGGGTGGGCCGAGCAGAAGATGTCATCAAACAGGTATGTGGGCTTACCAATCTCAGCGTTGGTGAGGAGTGGATACCGGTGCCTACGTCATTCAAGGGTACTTTCTCATGTATTGTCACACTCGACAGGAAAAGTAGGGAACAGATCCCAGTCGTGGTTAATGCTGAGGTCAACGGTCTCATCTGCGATAACACCGATGAGAAAGATGCAGTCATCTATACAGACGGATCTGTAAGACGACACGAAAAAAGTGTATGGGCATTTACAGCACGCTCGGCAGGCAGAATAGCCAAGGAAGACAGTGGTGCATACGCCATGACCACGAGTAGCATGACAATGGAGGTGATGGCAGTGACCAAGGCATTCAAATGGTTAGAGTCACAAGACTACATCCACGCATGTATACTGAGTGATTCGATGAGCATGATAAAAAAAGTGGAGGCGGGCTTTGTACGCATGCAATGGGTAGAGTCGTTGCAGAAATCCAAAATACGTAAGGTCACCTTTGTCTATGTCCCTGGACATGCGGGAGTACGGGGAAATGAGAGAGCGGACAGGTTGGCTAGCTGCGCTGTCGTTGAGGACGGGCAACCGATGGATCGGGCGGACGTCATCAATGCACTCCGAGATGTGGGAAGAGCACAGGACTTCGACAAACATAGATCAACGTCGCTTCTTCGGATGATGGAAATGGGAGTTAAGATGGGCACAGCCAGAAATGAGAAACTTGGTGGCCGTGTAAGAAGACTTATCAACCAACATAGAACTGGAGTCGTCAGTCGCTGGACACTGAGGGAATTGCTGAGGAGGGCATCTGAGCACCTATGGACATGTTCGGAGTGCAATGATGATGACCCGCAAATAACTCAATAACTCAATAACTCAATAGGCATGGAGAGAAGCAATTATGATACCATTACTAAAGCCAGGAAAAGATGGTTCAACGACATCCAGCTATAGACCAATCAGCCTTACAAGCTGTTTGTGTAAAACAATGGAACGTATAATCAATCTCAGACTGCAGTGGTACCTGGAAAGTGAAAATCTCCTTGTCCCACAACAAGCAGGCTTTAGACAGTGTTACTCTACCGAAGATCAAGCAACCTATCTTTCCCAGGAAAATGAAGATGCGTTTCAAGAAAAGAAACTGGTACTAGCAGCATGGATAGACCTAAAGAAAGCATTTGATAAGGTATGGAAGGAAGGGCTTTTGAAGAAACTGAGAAATTATGGAGTAAATGGCAGGATGTACAAATGGGTCAAAGCATACCTGCATAACAGGAGAGCCAGAGTGCAACTGGATGGTCTTAAGAGTAAAAAGGTCTTATTGCGCCAGGGCGTTCCACAAGGAGGGGTACTATCTCCAACACTTTTTCTGATCTACATCAATGACCTAGTTACTGAACTACCACATGGCATCAAAGTGGCAATGTATGCAGATGACTTGGTAATGTGGTGCACAGAGGAGTATGCAACAGTGGCCTCCAAATTGCTACAAAGAGCTATGAATGCACTGAATTCATGGACAAATAGATGGTGTATCAGCATCAATACAGACAAATGCAGTACTACACTTTTCACACTCTCCCCAAAACAAAAAGCAGGAGCCATCTACATAAACAATGAGCCTGTGAAAGAAGACATACAAGCTACATATCTCGGAGTTACATTTGATAACAAACTATCTTGGAAACAGCAGATAAATAAGGCAACCCAAAAAGCAAGGAGGAAATTGGCTATTCTAAGAAAGTTGTGTGGAACCACATGGGGTGCGAGTGGGAAAATACTCAGTAAAGTTTACCAACAGAGTATACGCCCACATTTAGAATATGGATCATCCGCATGGTGCTCAGCATCAAACACCACATTGCAAGAACTGGATAAAGTACAAAACCATGCACTTAGGGTCATCACAGGAGCAATGAAATCAACACCAATATTGGAGATGGAGAAATTGTGGGGAGAAATTGTGGAGGATACCAGCACTGAGAGAACGGAGAGACACAAAGGTGCTGATACAGGCAGAAAAATTTGTATGCATGCCGAGACATCCAATGAAGGACAGATTCCAAAATCTTGCATTGGGACGACTTAAGAGAAGCAGCTTTATCCACCAAGCCAAGCGTATTAGTAGACAAACATCAGACATGCCAAGAGTTGTTAAACCCCTTCTGCCCATACCAGAACAGACTCCCTGGACAGATGAATCAGGATTATCAGTTCAAATACGGACAGAAGTGAAAGGAATAGTTGACAAAGAGGAACAAAATAGTCTACAGCGAAAAACAATAACTCTCAGTTTCCTGGATGAAGAATACCCACAAGACCTATGGATCCGTGTGTACACAGATGGATCAGCACAGAATGCAGTAAAGAATGGGGGAGCAGGTGCATATATAGAGTACCCAAATAACACAAGGGATATGAATAAAATAGCAACAGGGAAATATTGTCACAATTATGATGCAGAAATACAAGCAATAAAGTTGGCAATAGAAAAACTGCTGAACAGTAATCTTAGCCCACAGCCTGTAGTGTTTTTGACAGATGCAAGATCAGTACTCCAGGCACTACAATCCAGAAAATTACCACATCTGCAGACCTTATTGACTGAACTCTGCAAGCACCACAGGGTTGCCCTGCAGTGGATCCCGTCTCACTGTGGAATACCAGGAAATGAGAAAGCAGATCAGTTGGCAAAGGAAGGTTCAACAGGCACACAACTAGATACACCAGTTACATACCATCATAAGAAACAGATAATCAAATCAATCAGAGTACCACAAGCCCCAAATCAGGATGCCTTTCATAATATGAATAGATATGAACAAGTTATCATTATACGCCTCAGAACAGGACACAATCGACTCCATAGTCACATGTATACAAAATTCAAGATCGGCACCTCAACTACATGTACATGTGGACAGGCACCCCAGACTGCTGAACACATACTTCAAGACTGCACTGAATATAGTAGACTGAGGAAAATCCATTGGCCCATAGATACAACACTACAGACAAAACTATATGGGCCACTGCAAGAATTACAAAAGACAGTAAAATTTATACAGGAATCGACATTGCAGATATAGACAATACTTCAGGCGAACGAAAGATAGATAGATAGAACATTACCCAGCTGTAGGCCTCAAGGTTTTGAAAATTATTCGAAGCCCATTTCTTAAAATAACTTAAAGCTGTTTCATAGAATGAAGAAACACTGGCTTTAGGCTTGTTTTTAAACTTTAAACTTCCATTTCCAGCGTGTTAAGAATTAACTTAACTCTTGATGGCAAGAAACCATCTTCCAGTTTGCACTCCAAGATAGTTAAACCATTAACGTTGTCAATTACCTCAAAAACAGTGACCACCTGTCCCTCTACTTTCTGCACTGCTTCGTGGAAAGAGGATGCCTGACTGTGAACAAAAATAAGCCATGCTTCAGACAGGGGGTTTTCAAAGAATTTCTGTATAAAGACTGGACATCTGTCTTGAGACTGATGATAGTATTTTAAAAGCAGGAACGCGTGGAGAACCCTTCCAATAGCAGGCAGCAATGCAAGCCACCTAGTCTGTGCATAACCTAAAATCATCTAGAAGTCTGTGTCCACAAACTGGCAAACTCCTAGGGACGTTCAACTCTAACGGTGCATGATTTGAAGTGCACATAAATTTGAGCAATAATCATCTCAACATCAATAGGAAATACGTCTGCAGCTGCTCGAACAGTGTTATGGAAAATATGGCATGCACGACCAACACCTATCAAACCATGTCCAAGGTTTTCTTTCAGCTTTATGAAAACATAGTTCTTTACTTTTCTTTCAGCGACCCCAAAATTAGAATTTGTGTTGCCTGCACATAATGCAACTGACTTCCGATCAATATGGTGGATAGGCGGCAGGAACCATTGAAGGCTATGTATGAAAAGTGTTCCTTGTTGCAGTTTCCTCATATTCAAAGTTCGGCTTGTTGCAGGAGCTACTGAGTTAAGGGCTCTGTGCAAACCGTTAGCTGTGTGTTTCATCCGTTTTGATCGTGTTTCGATATTTCAAATGTTTACGATGAATGATGATATTGTATGACAAGGAACAGTTGGCTGTGTTCACTTTCTGTGCGGTTTCGCCTTATGTCTTTTGGCGTGTGCTGAGATTGATATGATGGGGACTACAGCTACCTATCTTTGTCGGGGAGATGAGTTAGTAATTCGGATGATTCCACTGGCACGGGCGGTTGATCAATTATGGATTTTAATCCGTTTGCAGTGATACCGGGGCCTCCCATAACCATAACATAATGCAACTACTTTTCTTTCTAAACCTGTTTCCGTTAGACAGTCATTAATTAAACGACTAACAATATCAGATGTTTCTCCTAGCAATGACTTCAATTCTAATATTTTAACTCGCAGCCCCTTATTGTGATCAAAGTATCTGACAAGCAAAGGAAAAATATTGATTTCCTTGGGGTTGGAGGCATCTGTCAGTAAGGAAATAAATGTTGAGTTTTCTAGGTCACATCTCAACTCGTTTTGAACATGGGATGTGAACACATTTCAAATAATGGCTTATGTTTTCATACGCGCACAAGCAAATTTTAGTTCTAAAGTAACCTGAAGTAATTTTGATGTGCAGCCCATAGATCTAAATGTATGATTGTGTATCACTGTATGATAGGCAAATGCACCTTCTGTAGCAGCTAATTGTTCTTCTTTATCACCAATCTGTTCAGCTCGAAAAAATGTTGTTAACGACGAGCTTGATGCAGCTGTAGCGACGGCTCTCTCCCACTATTTATGTGACTCTTAATATCACCACGTCCACTTTGGTTAATCGAAAACCCAGAGGCACATATACTGCATCTTACAGTGAAGTCTGATGTAGACTTTTTTAGAAAGGGATATTCTTTGTGTAAATCTTGATTGAAACTGCACTTAAGTTTTGAATCCATTTGTTGCAACAATTACAAACTAACTATAGTTTAAATAATAATGTTCTATCTCTATACCACATGCATAACATAAGTTCTTAAACATGAAAATGTTGGACTGGTTGGTCTCGAGGCAAGACGTCGGCCTCGAGGCAGTGGCTTCTCTATCTATCTTTCGTTCGCTCGAAGTATTGTCTATATCTGGAATGTCGTTTCCTGTATGAATTTTACTGTCTTTTGTAATTCTTGCAGTGGCCCATATAGTTTTGTCTGTAGTGTTGTAGCTATGGGCCAATGGATTTTCCTCAGTCTACTATATTCAGTGCAGTCTTGAAGTATGTGTTCAGCAGTCTGGGGTGCCTGTCCACATGTACAAGTAGTTGATGTGCCGATCTTGAATTTTGTATACATGTGACTATGGAGTCGATTTAGTCCTGTTCTTAGGCGTATAATGATAACTTGTTCATATCTATTCATATTATGAAAGGCATCCTGATTTGGGGCTTGTTGTCCTCTGATTGATTTTATTATCTGTTTCTTATGTAACAGGTGTATCTAGTTGTGTGCCTGTTGAACCTTCCTTTGCCAACTGATCTGCTTTCTCATTTCCTGGTATTCCACAGTGAGACGGGATCCACTGCAGGGCAACCCTGTGGTGCTTGCAGAGTTCAGTCAATAAGGTCTGCAGATGTGGTAATTTTCTGGATTGTAGTGCCTGGAGTACTGATCTTGCATCTGTCAAAAACACTACAGGCTGTGGGCTAAGATTACTGTTCAGCAGTTTTTCTATTGCCAACTTTATTGCTTGTATTTCTGCATCATAATTGTGACAATATTTCCCTGTTGCTATTTTATTCATATCCCTTGTGTTATTTGGGTACTCTATATATGCACCTGCTCCCCCATTCTTTACTGCATTCTGTGCTGATCCATCTGTGTACACACGGATCCATAGGTCTTGTGGGTATTCTTCATCCAGGAAACTGAGAGTTATTGTTTTTCGCTGTAGACTATTTTGTTCCTCTTTGTCAACTATTCCTTTCACTTCTGTCCGTATTTGTATTAATAATCCTGATTCATCTGTCCAGGGAGTCTGTTCTGGTATGGGCAGTAGGGGGTTAAAAACTCTTGGCATGTCTGATGTTTGTCTACTAATACGCTTGGCTTGGTGGATAAAACTGCTTCTCTTAAGTCGTCCCAATGCAAGATTTTGGAATCGGTCCTTCATTGGATGTCTCGGCATGCATACACATTTTTCTGTCTGTATCAGCACCTTTGTGTCTCTCCGTTCTCTCAGTGCTGGTATCCTCCACAATTTCTCCATCTCCAATATTGGTGTTGATTTCATTGCTCCTGTGATGACCCTAAGTGCATGGTTTTGTACTTTATCCAGTTCTTGCAATGTGGTGTTTGATGCTGAGCACCATGCGGATGATCCATATTCTAAATGTGGGCGTATACTCTGTTGGTAAACTTTACTGAGTATTTTCCCACTCGCAACCCATGTGGTTCCACACAACTTTCTTAGAATAGCCAATTTCCTCCTTGCTTTTTGGGTTGCCTTATTTATCTGCTGTTTCCAAGATAGTTTGTTGTCAAATGTAACTCCGAGATATGTAGCTTGTATGTCTTCTTTCACAGGCTCATTGTTTATGTAGATGGCTCCTGCTTTTTGTTTTGGGGAGAGTGTGAAAAGTGTAGTACTGCATTTGTCTGTATTGATGCTGATACGCCATCTATCTGTCCATGAATTCAGTGCATTCATAGCTCTTTGTAGCAATTTGGAGGCCACTGTTGCATACTCCTCTGTGCACCACATTACCAAGTCATCTGCATACATTGCCACTTTGATGCCATGTGGTAGTTCAGTATCTAGGTCATTGATGTAGATCAGAAAAAGTTGTGGAGATAGTTCCCCTCCCTATGGAACGCCCTGACGCAATAAGACCTTTTTACTCTTAAGACCATCCAGTTGCACTCTGGCTCTCCTGTTATGCAGGTATGCTTTGACCCATTTGTACATCCTGCCATTTACTCCATTATTTCTCAGTTTCTTCAAAAGCCCTTCCTTCCATACCTTATCAAATGCTTTCTTTAGGTCTATCCATGCTGCTAGTACCAGTTTCTTTTCTTGAAGCGCATCTTCAATTTCCTTGGAAAGATAGGTTGCTTGATCTTCGGTAGAGTAACACTGTCTAAAGCCTGCTTGTTGTGGGACAAGGAGATTTTCACTTTCCAGGTACCACTGCAGTCTGAGATTGATTATACGCTCCATTGTTTTACACAAACAGCTTGTAAGGCTGATTGGTCTATAGCTGGATGTCGTTGAACCATCTTTTCCTGGCTTTAGTAATGGTATCATTATTGCTTCTCTCCATGCCTATGGCACTCTACCTGTGTTCCAGCAAATGTTGTAGATCTGCAGTAGTTTTACTTTAGCTGCAGTTCCCAAGTTCTTAATCATTTCATTGGACACTCCATCACTGCCTGGTGACTTTTTCATTTTTAATTTGGATATTGCCAGCTCTAGCTCTCTTTGTGTAATGGGTGTTTCCATTACTTCATGTGTGGTCTCTTCTTGTCTTGCATTTTGTTGTTTTAAACGGGTCTCTTGTCGTTTCTCTAGGCTAATTTCAATATTATTGTCATTTGCAAAGGAGTCTGCAAAGTAATTTGCTGCATATTTACCTGTAAGAATGTTTCCATCCTTCTTCAGTGTAATTTTGGTGTTCCTTTCTGTACCCTCATCATTCAGCTGTTTTACAAGCTTCCACACTTTTCTTGTGTCTCGTTCAAGATTCAAGGACTCTGTTTTCTCTTTCCAGCTTCTCCGTCTAACTTGTAGTTTAGCCCATTGAAATTTGGCTTTAGCATGCTGGTAGTTATTGTGGTGTTCTTGGCAAGGGTTATTTTCTGCTTGCTTTCGAGATGTTTCCATGTCATTGTGCAGTTGCTCTAGTTCACTACTCCAGTATGGTTTGTAGTGTTTCTGTGCCCCTCTGGGTATTGTTTCACTGGCAGCTTGTATTATTAGTCCACTGAATTCATCAACTATTTTGTTGATGTCTCTATCTGTATTTATATCTTTAGTCAGTACACTGGTGTAGTGTTGATACATTTTCCAGTCTGCCTTTTTGTAATTCCATCTGGAGAGAGTGCTGCTTTCCCTGATGGCCTTATTTTGTACCTCTAAAAAGACTGGTCGGTGGTTGCTGCCTCCAAGTTGTTTCCCAACAATACGTGTGATATTCCAATCCAGGTCTGGTGAATGGAAAGCAAGGTCTGGTGTAGATGTGGTATGCCATGATCTGGAGTAGAATGTTGGTGGATCTGTTGCCTGGTTTAATAGTATAAGCCCATTGTCATCCTGCCAATTTTCAAGCTCTTCACCTCTCTTGTCCATATGTTCATAGCCCCAGCTCTGTGAATAGCTGTTAAAGTCTCCACATACAATTATTCTTTCTTTTAATGTAATTGTGTCTAGTGCTAGTGGGCGGTCACTCGGACAGTAGTAGTTAAGTAGATGGAAGTCTGTATTTCCTGTCCTGAGGTGCAGTATTTGATATTCCGCCCCATCCATATACACTTCAATCTGACATGCATTAATGTTGTTCCTTACAAGTGTCAGTATTCCGCCCTTTTGTCTGTTTTTTCTGTCAGATCGGTAGCACTGGTATCCCCTAATCTTCAAGGCTATGTCGTTGTTTAGATGGGTTTCCTGCAAACAGCATATGCTTATTTGTTCTTCATGCAGGATATTTTCTAATTCTATCTTTTTACTGTACCCATCTCTTTTGCTGTTGATGCCTTCAGCATTCCAGTGCATTATTTTGAGTGGTCTTTTTTGGATTGGCCTGTAGCTCTATTCTCTCGCCCCCTGACTCCACAGAACGGTTGAGAAGGACATCCAGTAATAGAGGTTGGGCCCTTACGAGGCTGAGGGCCCGGCGCTGCACCTGCCTGAGTGTCCATCACAGGGCGAGTGCCATATTGATTTGCGGTTATAGACATACTTCCATTTGCGTTGAGTGCGTGGCATCCTGATTGTTGTGCGCCTTTTGGCTGGTTGCCTCCGACTTCAGCACTTGAACTTGCTAGAGCAGACTGTGGTCTTGCTGGGTTGTAGGAAGGCCTGGCCAGTCTTAGTTTTCAGTCCCTGGTGACTGTTAAGCCCCATCCCCACGACAAGGAGCTGGCCTTGATGAGGAGGCAGTGGGTTCAAATCCCGGATGGACCGATTGGGATTTTTACTTGTGATTTCTCTCTGCGGCAACCACCCCTGGTCTCAGCAGCGAGGTCCGGCTTGAAATGTCAATTATTCATCGACGGAAAAAAAATATGAGTACCTCCGAAGTCGGAGTTCTCTGCCTGTGCGGCGAGGGACCCCTGTGCACACAGCTGCCAGGGAAAAATGTATTAACACGCAAAATTCTGTTCCTAGTCTCTAGGGACTTCGTCAGAGGTAAAAGCTGGCGAACGAAGAAGAAAAAAGAAACATTAAAATGTCAAGTAACTGAATAATACCAGAATGTAAATAAAATGTAATGAATGCAATAACCTCTATCATCAAACAACACAATAAAAAGAATTAGTTCGTCGTTAACGAAAGTAACACAATGAATATACAAGAATATGAAATGTGGCCACAAAGATGCTACTTGTTGAGTTTCAGTATACAAGATTTAAAACTTGGAGCGCATTTTACTATTACTGTTTCGCCGAATGAACAGCCAGTTCAACTTTTTAAACATTTTCTACACAACAACGGAATAATGTCTATTTTTAAGTGGAAGCGACGTTTACCATATTGGCAAAATTGGTAAACGTTTGTGCCCCTTATGTATTGTAACAATTCCGGGACAAAAGCTAAAAAAATCGGCCAAATTCGGTACAGTAACAAATCCGGGACAAAGGTTGAAAAAACAGTAAAAAATCGGGACTGTCCCGGAAAAATCGGGACATCTGGTCACCTTAATGATGATACCCGTTAATAACTCAATAACTCAAAAATAAATGGCGGAATATGACGTCATTAACTTATGAACTCTTACCTCTTCAACATTAAAAAAGCTAAAAAAGTTCCGGTTTCGTCAACATAAACATTCAAGATGGTGGCTGTCGTAGTTTTATTGTTGGAAGCTCTAGTGACCTCTACTATTTATACGCGTAAATTTGCGTTTTGTTTAGTTTTAATTTATGCTTGCCTTTTATGTATGTCTGTGTCTTATGTTCAGGCCAGTGAAGTGACGGTTGAAGTTTATGAAGCTTCAAAGTCACCACAGAGAGGATCTACTAAACGACCTTCGATTGAAGTTGAAGTGTTGAGGAACTCTGCAGAATTCTCAAGCCGCCACAGTCACAATAGTGGACATAGAGTTCTTGACAAGCTTAGAGGACGCTACATGCATGTTGGCAGCAACAAGGATGTTGAGGGTCGTCTGCATATGGTAAGAACACTAATGGTCTTTTTTTTCCCCAGAGGCTGTCTCAGACTGTCTATTAACTAGACGGACTTTAAACTTTAGGTTTAGTTTAGGTTTGGACTAGATCATTATCAAGATAAATTTTCAATTTAGAAAAAAATCCATCACATGTATTTTTCATTTTACAGTTTCAATAATTTAAGTGTGATATATATAAAAATTTAAAAATTAAGTGTGATATATTATATATTATAAATCACCGGAAAAGATCAAGGAACAGGCAAATAATTGCAATGCTGCTGTAAAGCTGGTAGCAAGGAGCCAGTAGTGGGGTGTGAAGTGTGATAAACACTCCAAAGTATGGTGACAGCTTTACAAGGAAGTAACACAACACAATACTGACATTTCGGCCTGTGGCCTTCATCAGAATACAAGGACAACGACAACAAGCAGTGAAGTACAATTACCTATAATTACATGTTGGATGATCGAGTATAGGGAGAGGTAGACAGAGAAAGGGGAAGTCGGATGGTTAGATAAGAAAAAAGAGATATGTGCTACATGAGGGGAGGTAGGATGGGTGTAAAAATATATAAAATCATAAGTTTAGAAAATGAGGAGGAGCTCGAAACTAAAGAGTGAAATGTAAATATAAAAAACTAAATAATATATCTATAAAAGTATAAAAATGACTTAGCTGAACGACTGCTCTGTCCTGCGTGATGGAAATCATCGGAATGGCTGATGCGCTAGGCTACATGGGGTAGAAATAAACGTGGTCATGTCAAACAAAGAACAGGAGTCGTTGGATTACAACTGTAAAGGGGGTTTGGGGGAAGGAGGAAATGATGAGGCAGCCAGACCGATTATGTAAACAGGCCGAAGGACAAGGGATAAGCAGATGCCCAAACCAATGGTCCAGGTGGGACATGTCTGGACAAACAAAGAATGGGAGGAAGGATAAGTGGGAGTTAAGTAGCCTCATAAAAAGATACGGATAATAAAGAAGGGTAACCAGGGAGGGAAAACTAGTGAAGCCCCAAGAAGAGGACAAAATAAGAATAGAATCAAAAGGCCATGTAGTGAATGGGAGGAAAATAAGAGAGAGTTAGTGCAACGGATGGGCTGGAAGTGGATGAATAGAGAAGTAGGTCCAAAGAGTGGGGGGGGGGGGGGGTTAGGGAGAGGGAAGAAATATACAGCAGAGTAGGAGATATGGAAAGGAGGAATAAGAAACAGGTGTGTATAAAGTGGATAGGAGAAGAGGCGGTGGGCCAGAAGTGGATCGATAGAGAAGGGGTTTATAGGAAGTGGAGTAAAAGAGGAGTGGTGCACAAGAATATACTAGATAGAGAGGTAGAGGAGTAGGGAAATGGTGAAGCTGAGGTGGATACAAAGAGAGGAGGCATCTAGGTATAAAAATAGTAAATATAGAGAAGTGGTGACTAAAAATGAATTAAGAGGGAAGGGGTGAACTAGGAGTAGATCAACAGAGGAGTGATGGTTAAGACGTAGATCAATAGAAGTGTACGGAGAGATGGTACAGTCAGCAGAGAGAAGTTGTATACAAGGAGTGTGTATAGTAATGAGGAAGTGGGGCACTGGAAAGAAAATGGTCTCAGAAAATGAAAATAGCAATCTATTGATGATATCTTAATGAAAAAATATATGATTTATTATAAATAGTATACAAATATTCAAAGGCAGATAATTTTCAATATAAAATATCATATTTCCGTTACCTCTATTTTCCCTGACTAGAAGTATGTTGCTATCCATTCTTCTCAAAATTTTAAACAAACTAATCCGAAGTACCTTCAAAATACATTTTACTTGATGCATTTGTGTCCACGAATAATGAAATTAGGCACCAGAAATAGTAGACTACAAAGTAGTAGTGGGTGTGGCCACTGTTTGTCAGAAATAAACACATATTTACATTGAAGATTAAACTGGTCTATTTATGTAACAAAGAAAATTGCATGTGGTAATCAGAGGAAGTAATTATGAAGCTTCTTATAGATATTCTCTCTCTCTCTCTGCAATCGGGACCCAATCAGAGTAGGATTCCAGCTCCTCACATGAACTCAGCTGTCAGGTTAGGTGTGTTACAAACAGAACATCACAATTAGAGTCTGCCAGATCCACTCTGATTGAACACCCGTTAAAAACGTTGCACTGTGTTCTGCGCCAGTGGCCCAGTGCATCCGATTTCAGCCAGCATTTTATTCAGGTTTGCTTTCCCTAGACTTTGATTGTCCCCAATCTTCCTGCAAGGCAGCAGGTCATCTTTTCTGTAGGGGGATTCTGCCCTTAGATGGTCGGCCCTCCCAGGTTTACAAGCACCATCTGCCCGAGTCACTAGAGGTGACAACACAGACATGCACACACAAAGATATGAGATGTGACAAACACAGACATGCACATAGCGATACGAGGCATGACTAACACTGACATACATCAAGATATATGACACATGACTAACATAAACATGCACATAAAGATATGAGATATGACTGACATAGACATGCACCCACAAAGAAATTACACATGTCTAACATGGACATGCACACAAAGATATGAGATATGACCAACATAAATAGGCACCCACAATGATATGAGATGTGACTAGCATAGCCATGCAAACACAAGGATATGAGATGTGACATACACAGACATGCACACACAAAGATATGAGATATGACTAACATAAACATACACACAGAGATATAAGATATCACTAGCCCAAACAGGCACACACAAAGATATGACACATGACTAACACAGATACACACTAAGATATGAGATTTGACTAAACACATACACACTTAAAGATATGAGACATGATTAACACGGACACTCCAAGATATGAGATATGACTAACATGACACACACCAAGATATGAGCCATGGCCAGCACACACACACACACACACAAGCCAAGATATGAGCCTTGGCTAGCAATGAAACACACCAAGAAATGAACCATGTCCAGCACAGAAAGAAAATATCCAGTACACATTAAGGTATCCATATACTTGGGTTTGTTGTAGTCGGCAGACTCTTCTTAACGTGGGAATCATCGACATACGAGACACTAATACAAGTATTGGTGAATATTTATACAGAATCGTTACTTTGCTTTAAAATATTCAACTGTACTCTGCCCGAGCCAATGTTTCGGTTTTGATCCCATAGTACCTTCATAAGTGGAGCCGATGTGTTGGTTAGTGGTTCGGAAAAACTTAAATAAATAAATATTAATAAATTAATAATCATCGTCACAATCTTCTAGACCAAGACGCTAATAATTTGGAAAACATTTTCAAAAATTTTTCTTCATTTTAAATAACAAAGCTTGAGCCATTGAAATAATCAAAACAATGATACTTTATTCATGTCAGCATGTATAAACACAAGTTATGCACTTTTAAGTACTCCTCTACAGTTACTAAGGTGCCGCGATAGCTCAGTGGTTAGTGAACTGGACTACAAAGGACAAGAGGTCGGGTTCGATCCTGACCGACGGCTTCCGGGTTCACCCAGCCTTAAATGGGTACCGGTTTTTTTCTGGGAAAGTAAAGCAGCACGGGCGTAATACCGACCACATTACCCCAAAAATCATGTGTTGAAGGTCTGTAAAATTTATGGTCACTAACACCATATTCCCTATACGCCACTTGGTGTGACGGGGGTACTTTACTTTTCTACTACAGTTGCTGAGTTAGTTTAAATTTATTATTTTAAACCAATATTTTTATCAGGTGCTGCTGTTGTTGACTAGCAATGTGTGCTTAAAAATAAAACAATGTAGGTCACCATGGCCCAAATATAACGTATCACAAACAATGCCATAATATTATTTCAATGCTGAGGTGGTCCTCATCATTTATTTAAAAAAAAAAAACTATTTCATTAATTTTTTTTCTTTAAAATTTCACAAACTTATGTAGAAGTGCACAATAAAATCAAAATAACAATTTTATTTTTTCAAATGTTTCTATTTTATTGACACTATACATTCAAATTAACACATATTTGCTAGAGTACACAAACCATAAATATGAATATCTACCAACATTGTGTAACAGTGACTATAACAGAAGAACTACTTCATCAAAATTCAAAACATAGGATTCTGTGACCTTCATTGTGATGTATAAATAGTAACATGACAACATAATACATTTGGAAGGGCTCTTATACCCTACACATTCCATAATGGGGCCTTCTGTCCCATCTGGCAACTTTCAGTGGAACAAATAAGTGACCAGGACAGTATAGGATCAATTCACTTTCATTTTAGTAAACCTAAGTCATGATTTTTACAGTAAACATAAGCGTTTGCCTATGGTAGGCATTTATGTAAATTAACATTTTCTTTATAGTTTCTTAGTATTTAAACACACCAGATCTCCCGCAGCTCTCGTATAGCAATCATTTTGATTGACTACTACTTTTATGAATTAATAACTTTATCGTGAATTATCACAAATACATTTGGCTGGTAGTGTGGTGATAGATGGTAGTATAGAAGTGACTTAGTTGAAATAATCCAGATATGAAAATCCTCCAACAGTTTGCAAATGCAAGGCCCTAACCTAATTTTATGAAGGCCTTATTTCAGCGCATCTCTTGTTAACTAAATAACATAAATTGCTGTAATGTTTGCTGCTTTCAAAGCGATTGCTGTTTCTGGTATCTAACAAGTAGATATATATATTATTTATTTCCTAGCTGAAGTACAGTACCATGGTTTTGTTGCTGTTATTTTTGTCAATTACTGTAGGTTTCCTGAAATATCAAAAACAAGCCATTCCAGGGTATACATTTTAAAGACATATAAAAAAAAATAAAAGTAAAGTAACCCCGTCACGCCACGCCAAGTGGCATATAGGGAATATGGTGTTAGTGACCATAAATTTTACAGACCTTCAGCACATGATTTTTGCGGTAATGTGGTTGGTATTACGCTCGTGCCGCTTTACTTTCCCAGAAAAAAATCAGGTACCCTTGAATTAGGCTGGGTGAACCCGGAAGCCGTCGGTTGGGATCGAACCCTACCTCTTGTCCGTTGTAGTCCAATCCACTAACCACTGAGCTATCGCAGCTCCCATTTAAGGACATATCTCTCTCTATCTACCCATTTTAGCTCCCAGTGGAGCATAGGTCTTCAACAAACACTTTCCAAGTCGTTCTGTTTTTTTTGCCATTCTTTTAAGATCATTCCATGTCTTCCCCATCATCTTCATCTCAGCTTCTATTTGTCTTCTCCAAGAATTCCTTGGTCTTCCTCGTTGTCTTTTTTTAATTATTTAAAACAATTTATTACTGTAACCCAAAAATAGAGACAGAGAGAGAAAGTCAATAACAGATTTTTTCACTAACAAGCAAAATATACAAAAATACCAAATATAGAAATAATCAATCAGAAATAGATTTTCACTTTTCTTCAAAGAAATGATTAAATTGTATTGCATTAGCAAATGTCTTTAATCATTGCTAACATGAGAGTTAAAACATCATGAAATATATGGATTCATGATATATTGTTGTAGACATTTTTATCACAGGCAACAAAAATAAATAGTTTTACTTAAAATGTAAATATTTTAAAAATGAAATTATGTGAAATTTCTGACATTCACTCACAGAATTATGAAATTGTATTAACAAGTATCATTAATCACTGTTAATATAGAAGTTTAAAGATATTAAAATATGTCTATTTTATATATTATTTTATATTTTTTATATATTATTATTAGAATATAAGTTATAAAGTCCCAGCAGAATTTATTAGGAATGGTGAGCAAGATAAAAATTTACATAAGATCTTTCATGTTGGAATTTCTTATTTAACTAATTATTAAATTGTTTTGTTGTATAACAATGTTAATGTTAACATGAGAGATTAGATGTCATAAATTAAGCAGATCCTTAATCCTGGTGTAATTTTTCTGGCAGTGGCAGGCTAGACAAACATTCCGGTCAGACTTCTTGGGAGGGAATTCCGTATTTGACGTCATTATTGCATGAAAGAATGGTAGATGTGTATATATATATATGCTTGAACTTCACGCACAAGGTTATTGAGTTATTTGCGGGTCATCATCATTGCACTCCGAACATGTCCATAGGTGCTCAGATCCCCTCCTCAGCAATTCCCTCAGCGTCCAGCGACTGACGAATCCAGTTCTATGTTGGTTGATAAGTCTTCTTACACGGCCACCAAGTTTCTCATTTCTGGCTGTGCCCATCTTAACTCCCATTTCCATCATCCGAAGAAGTGACGTTGATCTGTGTTTGTCGAAGTCCTGTGCTCTTCCCACATCTCGGAGGGCATTGATGATGTCCGCCCGATCCATCGGTTGCTGGTCCTCAACGACAACGCAGCTAGCCAACCTGTCCGCTCTCTCATTTCCCCGTACTCCCGCATGTCCAGGGACATAGACAAAGGTGACCTTACATATTTTGGATTTCTGCAACGACTCTACCCATTGCATGCGTACAAAGCCCGCCTCCACTTTTTTAATCATGCTCATCGAATCACTCAGTATACATGCGTGGGTGTAGTCTTGTGACTCTAACCATATGAATGCCTTGGTCACTGCCATCACCTCCATTGTCATGCTACTCGTGGTCATGGCGTATGCACCACTGTCTTCCTTGGCTATTCTGCCTGCCGAGCGTGCTGTAAGTGCCCATGCACTTCTTTCGTGTCGTCTTACAGATCCGTTTGTATAGATGACTGCATCTTTCTCATCGGTGTTATCGCAGATGAGACCGTTGACCTCAGCATTAACCACGACCGGGTTCTGTTCCCTACTTTTCCTGTCGAGTGTGACAATACATGAGAAAGTCCCCTTGAATGACGTAGGCACCGGTATCCACTCCTCACCAACGCTGATATTGGTAAAGCCCACAGACCTGTTTGATGACATCTTCTGCTCGGCCCACCCATGATTTGCCTCTTTTTAGCCTGGTACCTTTCTCTGTGTTGAGCACGTGGTGCAATGGATGCTCTGTATCTGTACTAATCTTCAGGTATGCTCGTGCTCTCCAGATCTTGATTCTGTCATCCATGGTTGGAAAGTCAAGAAGATACCTCATTGCTACACAGGGAGTGTCCCTCGTACATCCCAGGATAATGCGCATGGCTTCATTTTGTATTTTCTCCAGCCTATCAATTTGAGTCGTACTGACAGTAAGAATGGCCAGGGCATACTCGATTGGTGCGAGGACTATTCCCTGGAACAGAAGAGTAAGTAGCCTCTGCTCGATGTTGGCAGCTGCCATGACCTTCAAGGCGGCTAATCCTTTGCAGGATTTTGTTATCACATGGTCGACGTGGTCCCGAAAACACAGGCTGCGATCAAACTTAACTCCGAGGTATGTCATCAACTTGTCCCTGGTCACCTCATCAGCTCCCATTCGTACTACCGGTGTGGTCGTATTAACGATATGATTGTTAAGGGAGAACCATGAAACTGATGCTTTATTAGGATTAACCAAGGCACCTTAAACCCCACACCAGGAAGAAATGCGATCGAGTTCGTCTTGCATTGTGGAGGCGATTCCCCATCTGTCTCTTCCATGTCGATATACCAGAATATATTTGCTTTTGATTTAGTCCACTTCAGTTTTGAAAAAAGCATTGACAACATAAGTACTGCCAAACAATAAAAAAAAGTAACTTTTTAGGCATTTGATGTGATCACTGAATATTGTTAACATGAGAAATCGTAAAATAAGATGTATAGATGTCCAGTATCTTTGAGTCCCTCCACTTTGATTGCAGAATATTTTTTTTTTTTTCACGTCAATAACTTTCTTATGTATCTTTCTTTATGTATCATCATTTATATCAATATCAAATGGTGGTGAAAAACTTTCTAACCCTATCCCTATTTGTTGTGCAGCAAAGTCTTTGAAACACTCAGTGAATTGGCAGTAAATATCATTAATGGCATCAGCATAGCTGATGAAATTAATAAGGGATTTCTAATGCTCTCAAAGCCTTACTAAAAAAAATAGGTATTTTCTTCAATCAGGTTATACTCCCACCATTTAATTTTTTTTGTTTTTGGAAAGCTGTAATATACTCATAAAGTTCATGTACCAGTTGCTTTTGTGTCTTTAACTTGAGATTAAGGTTATTAAAATATTGAGCATGTCAAACAAAAATGCTAGCAGGCAGACCTACTGAGGGTCTGATAATTCTTTGACCAGACAAGTCCACCATGTCCAAGAAAAATTAGACTTCAGCACATAAGTCATAAAATATGTTTGTTAGCATTTCCTTTTGACTTGACCAGCATACTTCACAACAGTAAAGCAGATTGCTATACTCTGAATCAATGTCATGAAGGAATTCTTGGAATTAACGATGGTTGAGCCCTTTTATATTTATAAAGTTCACACATGAAGCCATGACTGGCACGATGTCAGCAACTTTAAACACTTTCACATATTTTCTTCGTGAATAATATAATGTAGGAATGAAACATCAAGATGACCTAATCTGATATCTAATAAGTGGGATTTTATTTTTCCAACCAGGCTGATTTTTGACTAGTCGTGGCTGTTACTTCATCTTCTGTCACTCCACAAACCCTGTCCCAATTTATTCCAAAATTTTTAAGAACGAACACCAGTGCTTTGAGAATGTCCTCACCAGTTGTGGTGCCTTTGAATGATTATAATGCTGATATGTCCTCCATAATGTTAAAGAATTTCTCATTGTCCCTAATAAATATAACTGTGTTGTGTCTGTCATATCAATTGATTCACCTAAGGCGACAGAGAAAGCTACGAATTCTGACGCACACCCTTTTAACCTTTTTTAGCATATTTCCCATGTCATCTATGCATCTTTCGATAGTCCGGTGTGATAAACTTACATGGTGAAATAAATAACTTTTATCAGGACAAAGCACTTTAGTAGCTGCCTCAAGAAACTCATTCACAAATTCTCCATCGGAAAATGGTTTCAAACTCTTCACAATTTTTTCACTAATAATATAGGTCACACAAACAGCATTCTCAGAACATTTATTTACATTGTAAAACACACTTAGATGACCTTCCAATGACTTCTTAAAATGTACTATTTTGTCTGCTAACATGTCCTTCAATTGAACTGTAATTTTACTTTTGGAATGGAAGTGACGTCTCAAGTTGTTTTATTTAAGAACAGACATTTTTTTCGTTACATGTATTAAACACACAGGGTTATCGCAATATAGAATAAAGAAATAATCCAAAGTCTATCTTTCCTAAAAAATGCAAAATTCTGCATCTATTTTCCTCCTTTTGCTTGATAGTGCGATTGTGTAACTAATTGGTGACAATCGTCTATTAACTTTAAATATGTTGTTATTGAATTAAAAATTATATAACATCCGTTCACCACTGCAATTCGTAATCCCTGCCAAAACCATTGCTAAAGACAAAAACACACAATCCCTTTGATCTGACCACAGGATTGTCATCGAATAAAAGTCTCCTTGTCTAATTTTCAATGCCAGTGTATTACAATACCAAGCCACTATTACTTTTTATGGGCTCTTAATATTTGTTCATTTATGTGTTAGTTTTTATTTATTTATTTCTGTTTTTTTAGCTCAGGAAAGGGAGTGTATAGTATTTGTCAAATCAAGCACAAGGGCCTTTCAAAATAGCTTGGCGGGTTGATTGTTACCCGCAAGCCACATCTTGCCCATTTCTGGCTTGAAGGGCTGATTGTGACCCGCAAGCCACATCTTGCCCATCTCTGGCTTGAAGGGTTGATTGTGACCCGCAAGCCACATCTTGCCCATCTCTGGCTTGAAGGGTTGATTGTGACCCGCAAGCCACATCTTGCCCATCTCTGGTTTGAAGGGTTGATTGTGACCCACAAGCCACATCTTGCCCATTTCTGGCTTGAAGGGCTGATTGTGACCCGCAAGCCACATCTTGCCCATCTCTTGCTTGAAGGGCTGATTGTGACCCACAAGCCACATCTTGCCCATTTCTAGCTTGAAGGGCTGATTGTGACCCGCAAGCCACATCTTGCCCATCTCTGGCTTGAAGGGCTGATTGTGACCCGCAAGCCACATCTTGCCCTATCTGGCTTGAAGGGCTGATTGTGACCCGCAAGCCACATCTTGCCCATCTCTGGCTTGAAGGGCTGATTGTGACCCACAAGCCACATCTTGCCCATCTCTGGCTTGAAGGGTTGATTGTGACCCACAAGCCACATCTTGCCCATCTCTGGCTTGAAGGGCTGATTGTGACCCGCAAGCTACGCCCATCTCTGCTCTATGAGAAGGTATTTACAGATAACACATTTTGCTGTGGTAGATTTAACATTTATGGACATAGGTAAATACTCTTGTTGGCTTTTTAAACTGAAGTTATTTCACTACTGATTCAGTTTTTGTTGTTCCTATCAATTTTAACAGCTTTCTCTTGATAACTGTGGCAATGATGATGAGCGTGGATTTGCTCGCCTACCACAAGATTGGGTTGGTGTAATTCATTACACAGCAGAGACTGATGGGAAGGCAGGAGATGGCAGCAGTGGTGATTGTCCTTTGGTTATGGATAGGGTTAGTGCACTGAATGTTGCATGCATTTGTGATGTTTACCTTGTTGGATGTCTTGGTGTGATTATTTAAATACAAGTGTTGCTTGTTTTATTTTCTAAAGAATTCTTATAATGTTCTATGTCAAAAGTGTTTCTCTAGAATTTGTAATGACTGTTAATAGGATGCTTAGCTGACAATGTTCCATAAAGGGCATGCCTGAAATAATAATCGGAGGACATAATATAAATAATCTAAGGTATGCTGATAATACAAACTTAATAGCTGAGAGTGAAAATGAGTTACAAGAAATGTTAGACATTATAGTGGAAGAAAGCAAAAATAAAGGTAAAAGTAAAGTAAAGTAGACCCGTCACGCCAAGTGGCGTATAGGGAATATGATGTTAGTGACCATCAATTTTACAGATCTTCGGCACATGATTTTTGGGATAATGTGGTCAGTATTACGCCTGTGCTGCTTTACTTTCCCAGAAAAAAATCCAGTACCCATTAAAGGCTGGGTGAACCCGGAAGCTGTCGGTTGGGATTGAACTCAACCTCTTGTCCTTTGTTGTCCAGTTCACTAACCACTGAGCTGTCACGGCTCCCCAGTGCATGACATCAACAGGGTTGAAAACCAATCAGCGACTCATAGCAGATAGCTTCCACCAGTATCGGTGAACCAGAGCAATCCAGACCCGACTGTACCTTTTTGCAGTGGTTCCAGTAACAGACTAACCAGTCTGGTCTGACCTAGTCAATAGGGATCGAGAGCAAAGGCAACCCAGTACTCAAAAATGCCATACCGAAGATGGATGTGTTGTATCAAAAGACAAACAGCAACAGAATGCATTGACACCTACTTAACATCTTTTTTAGTGTAGATGATGAAGAGCTTTACTTATTCCTTTAGTCATCTGGTGAATGCAAACAACAACATCAAATATTGGTTCAGAATCATTATTTTTTACTTATTGTTATATCTTTCCTTTTTAGTGCATATTTTTCCAGAGTTTTTCATAGTTTGTTTCAGAGCTAAAAGGAGAGATAGTGTGTGATCTTTTGCTCATTGGTTGACTTCTTTCTCTGTGTCCAAGTATTTCAAGTATGTTGTCTGTTCATGCTTTTAAGGAATCTGTTGTTATTGTAGCATTTGTTGACAGCTTTATGGTTTTATGTTCCTTATGTACTTACTCTTCTGTTCCAGGGATTAGTCCTCGCACCAATCGAGTATGCCCTGGCCATTCTTACTGTCAGTACGACTCAAATTGATAGGCTGGAGAAAATACAAAATGAAGCCATGCGCATTATCCTGGGATGTACGAGGGACACTCCCTGTGTAGCAATGAGGTATCTTCTTGACTTTCCAACCATGGATGACAGAATCAAGATCTGGAGAGCATGAGCATACCTGAAGATTAGTACAGATACAGAGCATCCATTGCACCACGTGCTCAACACAGAGAAAGGTACCAGGCTAAAAAGAGGCAAATCATGGGTGGGCCGAGCAGAAGATGTCATCAAACAGGTCTGTGGGCTTACCAATATCAGCGTTGGTGAGGAGTGGATACCGGTGCCTACGTCATTCAAAGGGACTTTCTCATGTATTGTCACACTCGACAGGAAAAGTAGGGAACAGAACCCAGTCGTGGTTAATGCTGAGGTCAACGGTCTCATCTGCGATAACACCGATGAGAAAGATGCAGTCATCTATACAAACGGATCTGTAAGACGACTTGAAAGAAGTGCATGGGCATTTACAGCACGCTCGGCAGGCAGAATAGCCAAGGAAGACAGTGGTGCATACGCCATGACCACGAGTAGCATGACAATGGAGGTGATGGCAGTGACCAAGGCATTCAAATGGTTAGAGTCACAAGACTACATCCACGCATGTATACTGAGTGATTCGATGAGCATGATAAAAAAAGTGGAGGCGGGCTTTGTACGCATGCAATGGGTAGAGTCGTTGCAGAAATCCAAAATACGTAAGGTCACCTTTGTCTATGTCCCTGGACATGCGGGAGTATGGGGAAATGAGAGAGCGGACAGGTTGGCTAGCTGCGCTGTCGTTGAGGACGGGCAACCGATGGATCGGGCGGACATCATCAATGCACTCCGAGATGTGGGAAGAGCACAGGACTTCGACAAACACAGATCAACGTCACTTCTTCGGATGATGGAAATGGGAGTTAAGATGGGCACAGCCAGAAATGAGAAACTTGGTGGCCGTGTAAGAAGTCTTATCAACCAACATAGAACTGGATTCGTCAGTCGCTGGACACTGAGGGAATTGCTGAGGAGGGGATCTGAGCACCTATGGACATGTTCGGAGTGCAATGATGATGACCCACAAATAACTCAATAACTCAATGATTTTATGTTTTGTTATTTATAATTTGACTTTGTTTGATGACCTTTCATTAAATTCATGTTCTCACCTTTGAACTCTCTGTTTATTTGAATACAGGTGAGAAAAGCTCTCATGTTTGGGGCATCAGCCATCATTATCCTCACACTCAACCCAGGTGTTATTAGTGAGGTTAGTGACTTCACATATAACATTCATTTGTCTGTAAATGTTTCTCTCTTCCTTTTTTTTTTTTTTCCAAAATATTTTTCCAAAGTGCAACAGGGCACAGCGGTCAGTTTTTTTGGACATATATATAGTGTGGGATACTTTGTTGATACAGAAAGGTAATCTCAATACAGGTGTGATAATTGTGGTTGTTTTTTTTGTCGGTGCAAGGATGATGATAGTGATAATATCAGCACAGGTATGGTGGTAGTGATATTTATGTACAGAAATTATGTTAGGGTAATGTTAGTGCTTGGGTAATCAGTTATTAATAACAGAAGGCATTGTCAATAAAAAACAAAGAACACTAAGAAATGAAGACAACACCATTTTGTGAAACAAATAGATAAATCAATATATTTAGTGTGGTCATTGAAGGGTGCATGAAGTCAAAAGATAAGAAATTTGTATATGAGGAAATAGGACACTACATAAAAATGGAACAAGATATTTTTTACCTTATAGAACATAAGAGAACTATAACAGGTTGCCATAGAATCAAGGTTAGGGTGCTGGCCTCACTTTCAAAAGTACTTGGTTTGAATCCCATGTAATTAGGAAATTTTTGATTCAATGACTCCTTATCTAAAAGTATTTGAGATTGAGTGATTAGTCCTCTATAAGACTGATTAAAGAAAATAATTAATCTTGATCTAATATGAGTAATAAGGAAAATAATCATGATCTAATCTGGGAAATAAGGAAAATAATTGTGCTATAATCTGAGTATTAAAACAAATACCTCAGGAAAATACTTTGTAATACCATGGAATGAGTTCAAGACTGGCGTGGAAGTGAGAGAAATGGCCATGCATCAAACAATATCATCTACAGTCAAGAAAGGGTGTGTTTATGCTGGCCATCTGATGATAAAAGATAATAGAATCAGGCTGTCAAATGATAAACAGCAGGTAAAAGAATTAGAGACTGACCTAGAGAAACAAGAACACAGAGGTAAGAGGCAATAAGAGCTTTCATCAACTCTCTCACCAGAATTGAGAAGCTCCTCCATAATAGGAACATGTGGTGAGACGTACCTGGGTTCACTCCAAAGTTGGTTGATTAACAGCAAAGCTGATCAGACGAGGAGAGTCATGAATTTCTACCATGTGTGCCATCTTCAGGTTAAAAGGACAGTAGATAGAATCTAGTAACAATGAAAATAGTCTTTATCTACTGAATGTGACAAGAAAAGACAGGATCAGAAATGAGGATACAAGGAAAAGAGTTAGAGTAACATCTGTGCTTGATTATACAACAGAGCAAATTGAACGTGTAACATGATCACAGCAAAACAGCATCCCTTAGAGAGCCTCTGAATCAATTGAAAAAGTGGAAGAGGTAGGCCTAGATAATGACAGCTTCATTAAATAGCAGATGCACCCATGCAGGGTAAAAACTTTATAGGTAAATGTAAAATACAAGACTTGAATCGGCATCTTAGCATACGAGTTTTCACCCATATGTGCTCAGATACCTATCCAGAAGTGTTCTGAGACTTCTGGATAGTGTCACTTCAAGCATCAAAGCTCATGATGCGAGACAGCATTCTTTCCCAGAGTACCACCCTGGTACCCATTTCTACCAGTGGCTGGGTCGACCGTGGGGGGGGGAACATTTTTTTTTTCACAATTCACACTGCTTCCAACAGAAATCGAACATGGGTTGTCAGAACGTGGGTAACCCAGTCGGGTGGTTTTCCCAATTAGGCTACCGAAGACTCCTACACTACAGAACTTTGATTCTGTTTCCCTCCAAGCTTAAAGATTCAGAGGAGGTCAAGAAAATGGTTTGATTTAAATGGGGTTTTAAGGAAAATGGCATTTCTGTCATCTGATTATTAAAGAAAGTAAACTATTTTCTCTTTGTTTTTAACCCTCAGCTTGATGTGTCTCAGCTTGTGTCCAAACCTGTTGTGTTGATTGACATCAAGGATAATATCACAGCCATGGTTACGCTACTTAAAAAGTAAGACTTTTACCATTTCCATAGCTATGTTCTTGCTTGACATATTTGTAAGATGCAGTAAACATTGTTAGCAACAAGTTCAGGGAAATTTGAAATTAATAATTGTTGAAGAGTGCGGAAAATGTGATCTGCAATTGTTCAGTAATAAGATAAATAAGCGTTCATTGTTACGTCCCATAGGAGACAGAGAAAGTTAATGAGCTTCTAATTGCAGATAATGGAGCACTACAACATGGAAAAATAGAACACATACAAGAACAATTAAATAGACTCAACAGCACAGATACAAAATACAACATGAAAATCAACAAAACAGAAGTCATAGATATCATTACAACTGGGATATATGGTGACAACTGGAATATATAGTGACAACTAGAAAAATTGAGGGATGTAGATAGAAAATTAGAAGACAGTTTAAGATAGTGATTTGGTATGAAATCAGTAATAGAGTTGATAAACAATTGTAGTGATAGAGAGTTATGGAGAGACATGGTCAACTACATCTGCTGTAGAGATAGAGAGTTGTGGAGAGACATGGTCACCTACGCACGAAGGCACAATACTTGATAATAAGAAGAGAACAAGATAAAGCCAATACAGCAGAAGAATCAAGACATTTTAAACTGAAATGTATGTGACATCAAAAGAAAACGAAACATTTATGCCAAATACTCCTACAAAACTAATGCTCTCAACAGGCAAAGATTAAAAATGTAGCCAACAAAAGTAACATTGTGATCCAACCTGGTTTAGACATATAGCAGACATTGGCTGAAGGAAAAGAGTCCCATAAATACATGATCTGAAACTCACAAAGGATATTAGGTGTAAAAGATGATAAGACTTTTTGAAACAGACTTAAGTCAGATCATGCCAAACTTTGTAGAATGACAAGTCCAGAAGAGAAATAGATGGAGATTTCTGGAAATGGATGCATTCAAGTATATTCCTTGCACTTACCTTGGATTAATGCTGATTTTAGTGAAAGATTATGATATTTGGCTTATTTTGATTAATTTATTCATTTATAGGAAGATTGTTTTAGTTGCTTTTGTTATTGGAGCTTAGCAAATCTTAATAACAAATATTACAACAAAAGCTAAAACATTATATATATATATATATATATATATATATATATATATATATATATATATATATATATATATATATATATACATATATATATAGCCATTGGTGTCTTGACAGACAGCGAAAGCAATCATAAGAAGTTAGGAAGTCATTAGTTTGGTAAAATATTAGTGTCTATTGCTGGATGCTGTTTTATGAACAGCTTCTTTCGTGGCTGAATCTGCCTACATTGGATAGACAGATCTGATTGCAGTATGAACAAGATGTATTTATATTGTCTGGCCTCATTTCCTTTTTCCTGCATCTTTTGTCTTCTGAATTTGATATCAACACTGTCTTGAAAGTTGCTGTGCTATTTTTTATCCTTGTTCTCCATGTGCTGTGATCTTCAGCCATATTTTCAGAGTTTCTTTCACCAGTAGAGAATTCACTCAAGGAAGCCATGCAAACATCTAAATATCTCAGCACTGGTCTGCCCTTTGGTCTCTTTCCATCCCACAGTTTTCCATACAATATTTGTTTGGGAATATGATTCTTTGCCATTCTTCTTACATGACCCAGCCACTTTAGTCTCCAACACCTAAGAATTGCCATGATTAATGGGAGTTTGGCACATTGTAAGACATTAGAATTGGTTACTTTGTCCTGCCATTTGATGCTCATTATTATATTGTGAAGTCAACGCAGATGAAAGCTGTTTAACCTTGTCTCCTGCCCTGCATAGGTAGTCCAAATTTCTGATCCATATAGAAGTGTACTAAGCACACAACTTTGGCAAATCTGAATCTTAGACCTGAGTGTTAATTTGATATTGGCTCATGCTGTATCTTTAAGTTTACCAAATGTGGAAGTTATCTTTCCAATACGAAAATTAATTTCTTCTTCAATGTAGACAGTGGTTGGGACCATAGAACCAAGATAGGTGAACTTTCTCACAGATTCAAGGGGGGTGTTATTTAATAATATAACTACTGCAATGGTTACACCCCATTGAAGTACCACAGTTTTTGGATACTTATTGACTGTGAGAATAAATCACATGATCTAACCAAATTGTCAATCATTGATTCCTGAATTCATTGTTTTCTGTACATTATCTTAGAAATTGAGCTAATTTCCAATGTTAGGAAGAGACAATCATCATTTTTTGGCCATGTAATGAGAAGAGAACAACTTGAATATATTGTAACAACTGGAAAAATTGAGGGACGAAGAGATAGAGGGAAGCAAAGAGAAAAAATAACAGACAGCTTAAGAGAATGGCTTGGCAGAAGGTCAACAACAGGAATGATAAATAGCTGCCGAGATCGAAAGATGTGGAGAGACATGATCACCTACGCCACTAGGCCCGGTACTTAATGATGATGATGATGATCTTAGAAATGTGGTTAATCAAGTGCTGCCTTGAAATCAAAGATTGGCTGCACCAGATTGCCATATTCTTTCTTTTGCCAGTGACTTTTCATGAAAGATTACCAATTTGACACTTTCTAGACATACTTTTGACCACAAATATTAATCAAATTGAAGATGTAACTTCTTCTAATGAACTTCATTGTAAGATAGAAACATCAGATATATTTTTATATAAGAGAGTGGGAAGCCTACAACAGAACTGATAGACTATGGAGCTGGAAAGTTGTGCAGAAACATGGTCATCTTTTCCAGTAGACACGGTAGATGATTATATCATTATGTTATATGTTTTGAAATAGAGCAGATGAAGACAATATAACAAAATAGCAATACTAAACAACTGTGAACTGTCAACATAAAGCTGTAGTCGTACCTTTTTTTTATTTAGAAAAAAGTGATTTTCTTTATTGCCAGCTTTACTGCTGCTTCACCCAGCACTTATGCCAGCCTCACCCTCCCATCATTTTATAGATAATTGTTCCTTGTAATTATAAATGATTATTTTGTTGCAACACCTCATTATAATTATAACTAAATATTTTGTTACATTTCCTCTTTGTCATTATAACAGATTTTGTTGAAATCTTCATGATTATAACTAATTATTTTGCTGCATCTCCTTGTTGTGATTATAACTAATTTGTTGCATCGCTTTGATTATTATAACTAATTATTTTGTTGCATCTCCTCTTATTTCAGACAGATCAAATATCAAATTAAAATTGTTGCTAATGGCGTGAGTGATCTACAAACGGTACAGTATTAAGTTTGATTGTTCTGTTTTCTGTCTGGTCTGTATTTTTAAAATGAAAATGAGTATTTATTTATCTGTGTTACTAATTTTTCTTCTTATGTCTTTGTTTTATTTATGTTTCTTTCTTACTATTTGTTCAAGTTAAAATTATTTATTTTTTACTGTGTGTGTTAAGAATATCTTTATGAATATTTATGTTCTTCATTTCATATTTTTGTTTCTCTCTGGCTGTTATTTTTATGGTCTCTGACAGAACCCTTTCACAAGCTTTCTGTCTTAGAACATAATGCCAGTGAGTTATGACCCAAGTTGGCCCATTCCATCTACTTCTTTCCTTCCTCATGTGCCTTTCAGCATTGAGCTACATCTACAGTGTGAGGAATAAAAAACTGCCTCGAGGTTTGGATAGTCTGATGATCAGATTCCTTTCTGTTAGCAAAGCTTTATGTGAAGAGTTTTCTATAATCTGTGCTTTTCAATCTGTTAATACTTAACAACATTTGTAACTGTCATGGTGGTAAAATTTCCTTATCTTAGATCATTCCTCTTAGGTTGAATACACCAGAAATCATAACTCCCTTGGTCTAACAGTTCATGGCTAGTCCTGTATACATGTCAATCTATTTTAGTTCTTAGCCCATAGTTGAATCCTTTCTGTTCATTTTTTTGGTCTCTGTTTTCTTTTAGCACACTTGTGTGTACATAATGGCCTGACATGGGAGGTTTCTTTTGTCTATTTGGAGCACATAACCAATATACTTCTGGAGCACATAACCAATATACTTCTAGAGCACATAACCAATATACTTCTGGAGCACATAACCAAAATACTTCTGGAGCACATAACCAATATACTTCTGGAGCACATAACAAATATATTTCTGGAGCACATAACCAAAATACTTCTGGAGCACATAACCAAAATACTTCTGGAGCACATAACCAAAATACTTCTGGAGCACATGACCAAAATACTTCTGGAGCACATAACCAATATACTTCTGGAGCACATAACCAATATACTTCTGGAGCACATGACCAAAATACTTCTGGAGCACATAACCAATATACTTCTGGAGCACATAACAAATATATTTCTGGAGCACATAACCAAAATACTTCTGGAGCACATGACCAATATACTTCTGGAGCACATGACCAATATACTTCTAGAGCACATAACCAATATACTTCTGGAGCACATGACCAATATACTTCTGGAGCACATGACCAATATACTTCTGGAGCACATAACCAATATACTTCTGGAGCACATGACCAATATACTTCTGGAGCACATGACCAATATACTTCTGGAGCACATGACCAAAATACTTCTGGAGCACATGACCAATATACTTCTGGAGCACATGACCAATATACTTCTGGAGCGCATGACCAATATACTTCTGGAGCACATGACCAATATACTTCTGGAGCACATGACCAATATACTTCTGGAGCACATAACCAATATACTTCTGGAGCACATGACCAATATACTTCTGGAGCACATAACCAAAATACTTCTGGAGCACATAACCAAAATACTTCTGGAGCACATGACCAATATACTTCTGGAGCACATGACCAATATACTTCTGGAGCACATGACCAATATACTTCTGGAGCACATAACCAAAATACTTCTGGAGCACATGACCAATATACTTCTGGAGCACATAACCAAAATACTTCTGGAGCACATGACCAAAATACTTCTGGAGCACATGACCAATATATTTCTGGAGCACATGACCAAAATACTTCTAGAGCATATGACCAATATACTTCTGGAGCACATGACCAATATATTTCTGGAGCACATGACCAAAATACTTCTGGAGCACATGACCAAAATACTTCTGGAGCACATAACCAATATACTTCTGGAGCACATAACCAATATACTTCTAGAGCACATAACCAATATACTTCTAGAGCACATAACCAATATACTTCTGGAGCACATAACCAATATATTTCTGGAGCACATAACCAATATACTTCTGGAGCACATAACCAATATATTTCTGGAGCACATAACCAATATATTTCTGGAGCACATAACCAATATACTTCTAGAGCACATAACCAATATATTTCTGGAGCACATAACCAAAATACTTCTGGAGCACATAACCAATATACTTCCAGTGTATTCCCCATATTACCCACCAACATTTAAGTCGAATCAGCATTATCATGTACCACACCTGCTGACATAGATGATCATTTCTTTCTACAGCTTTTTATCAATTCTTCTGTTGACTTCCTAACAAATGGTTCCCTTAAACTGCCTTATATCTTTTCTCTTTGCTTCACTCTATCTCTTCTTCCCTCAGTTGTTCCTGTTGTCACTATATACTCTGGTTGTTCCCTTCTTATAACATGACCAACAAATAATTGTTTCCCCTGATGTTGGAAATAAACTTTCTTTTTGTATTGGCCTCTTTTAGAAGATCTTTATTACTTTTTTAGATGTCCATGGCATTCACAGCATCGTTCAGTTAGACCATATTTATGTTGGCCTCCAGTGATTTTCTTGTCTATCAATTTTCTAGGATTCACATCATTACACCAAGACTTGTTCCATATTAACAATGAAGAACTCTTTTTTCCCATTTTTATTGACAATAAGGGGTTGCATAATATTGAATGAAAAAAATAGTAAAGTGCCCCCATCACGCCAAGTGACGTATAGGGAATATGGTGTTAGTAACCATATATTTTACAGACCTTCGGCACACGAGTTTTGAGATAATGTGGTTGGTTTTACGCCCGTGCTGCTTTACTTTCCCAGAAAAAAATCCGGTACCCTTGAATTAGGCTGGGTGAACCCGGAAGCCGTCGGTTGGGATCGAACCCTACCTCTTGCCCTTTGTAGGCCAGTTCACTAACCACTGAGCTATCGCGGCTCCCAATATTGAATGAGACCCACTATTATTTTACATTTTATAATTTATATGATGTAATATTAAATAGAATAAAATCTATATGAAACAGTACAATTAATAACAATTTAATGAAATCCTTGAACCTGATGCTAAGAACTAAATGCTGGATACAGTAAAAGACAAAAACCAGGATTTCTCAGTATTGTAAACAAGACAAAACCAAACAAAGAACCAGTATTTTGACCTAAAAGTCTTCAGTTGGAACAAAAACAAACAAAACAGAACACAAATATCAGAAGAAACTAAAGCCTGTACATTGGCCAGAGTGTCTATTGCCATCTTATTAGTGCACACAAAATGAGACATCATTTAGCAATAGAAGACTTCTCTTCTTCCTAGTGTTCACCAAGTGGGTGTGAATGTATTGTGTTGCTAGTTTACAGCAAAGCCATGATATCCAAGCCTTCCAACCAACACAGCCATCTTTGGCATGGATAGATTTGCTTATCAATTTTAGGGGCTATTTTTTACCTGCTTTTTTGACCTGCTTTTGTTGTGATGTGCTGCCATCGTATTGAATGGTGACCTTCATATCCTCATGAAACGATTTGACTAGCACCAGTAGAGTATGTGGGCAGCCTATTTTAGAAGATATTTTGAAGAGACCGCCCCTGCTGACTAGGTCAAAGGCCTTTGTGAGGTCGATAAAGGCAATGAAGAGAGGCTTTTTCTGCTCTCTAGATTTTTCTTGAAGTAAACGTAAAGAGTGTTGCTGATGATGCTGAGTAAGGAGATGCCTCTGTAGTTGTTGCAGCCGCTTCTATCTCCTTTATTTTTGTAGAGAGTTACAATCACAGAGTCTCTCATATCTTGAATGGTTTTCTCTTTCCAGCATTGATGTAGTACTTCAAGCAGGGGATGCAGCAGAGTACTTTTGCAGAATTTGATCAGATCGGGAGGGATCCTATCTTGTCCTGGCACCTTGCCGGAGGCCAAGCTATCTATGGCCTTGTGCTAAGTTCATCTATAGTTGGTTCAATGTCTAACTCTTCCATCGGTGGGAGACATTGGATGGCGTCAAGGGTGTTTGGTATAGCAGTGTTTTCTATTGAATAAAGTGATGAATAATGTTCCACCCATCTGTGGTTTCATCTGTTGCCTCTATCGATTTTTTTTTCCTAAGTGGATGTCTTAGTGGGGCAGTAGTGTATTTTGTTAGTCCAAGGGCTTTCTTAATGCCATCATACATTGCCCTTAGGTTCCTAGTTTGAGATGCAGCCTGGATGCTGTCACTAAGCTGGAACCAATACTTATTTGTGCAGCATCATATTGTCTGCTGGACTTCATCTTATTTAAATTATGTAAGTTCTTGATGTTATGTGATATCATAAATAATGTTCTCTCTAACTTCACACTATTTTACTTATTTAAAAATTAACTCAGCATGAAGTCTAAAAATACATAGCTCATATATTACTCTAGAAAATTATAGACTACTTTTCATGTGCATTCGCTCACAAGTTTCAATTTGTATATTTCTGGATTTTACAAATTAATTCCTCTTGGGACAAATACAGGATAAAGGACAGAAATCATAACTTTCCATGCCTAGAAATTCACTGCTTGCTCATCTTTGATTTGTAACTGTACTATGACAGATTGTTTTCAGCTTAATTAAGACAGTAGAGACAAGATCCAAACACATAGCACATAAATTAGATTCTTATTTCACTTGTGATCCTATCTGTTGGACAAGATCCAAACACATAGCACGTAAATTAGATTCTTATTTCACTTGTGATCCAATCTGTTGGACAAGATCCAAACACATAGCACGTAAATTAGATTCTTATTTCACTTGTGATCCTGTCTGTTGGACAAGATCCAAACACATAGCACGTAAATTAGATTCTTATTTCACTTCTGATCCAATCTGTTGGACAAGATCCAAACACATAGCACGTAAATTAGATTCTTATTTCACTTGTGATCCAATCTGTTGGACAAGATCCAAACACATAGCACGTAAATTAGATTCTTATTTCACTTGTGATCCAATCTGTTGGACAAGATCCAAACACATAGCACGTAAATTAGATTCTTATTTCACTTGTGATCCAATCTGTTGGACAAGATCCAAACACATAGCACATAAATTAGATTCTTATTTCACTTGTGATCCAATCTGTTGGACAAGATCCAAACACATAGCACGTAAATTAGATTCTTATTTCACTTGTGATCCTGTCTGTTGGACAAGATCCAAACACATAGCACGTAAATTAGATTCTTATTTCACTTGTGATCCTGTCTGTTGGACAAGATCCAAACACATAGCACGTAAATTAGATTCTTATTTCACTTGTGATCCTGTCTGTTGGACAAGATCCAAACACATAGCACGTAAATTAGATTCTTATTTCACTTGTGATCCTGTCTGTTGGACAAGATCCAAACACATAGCACGTAAATTAGATTCTTATTTCACTTGTGATCCAATCTGTTGGACAAGATCCAAACACATAGCACGTAAATTAGATTCTTATTTCACTTGTGATCCTGTCTGTTGGACAAGATCCAAACACATAGCATGTAAATTAGATTCTTATTTCACTTGTGATCCTGTCTGTTGGACAAGATCCAAACACATAGCACGTAAATTAGATTCTTATTTCACTTGTGATCCTGTCTGTTGCAGAGATTCCCTACCTTCACCATGTGGTCTACCTGTGGGAAAGCCCCAGGTGGAAGAGGGGTGATTTGTGTTGGACAAGAAGACCAGTCAGACAAAGGAAAGGTGAGAGCTGTCTGACTAAAACTACACCTCAGAAAATATAATCTTTTTAAGAATATAAGTTTAAGATCTACTTACCTGTACTGTTTCACAATGATGTTTTACTATTCGTGTTTCATTCCTGTTTCAAAATTACCATATTTGCCAGCTTATAAGGTCCACCACCCTTTTTGTACACATTTTTTATGGAAAAAAAATGGTATCACTGAATATTGTAAAGAATTTACACTATTCAAATATCAAGTCTTCTTTCAACAAATACCTAATCTAACTAGTAAAGAATACCTTTTAATCTTCTTCACCAAATTCCAGACACTCGTCTCCAAAAGCTAAATACAGAGTCACTTGAAACCTCTTCTAAATCAGAATCTGAGCTATCATACACCAAATTGTCCTTTGTACCATCCAGAGCATCACAAATGATACACTACTTCAGTGAATCACCCAATGTCTGGTTTTAACAGCATCTCTTGAAGCTTTCACCCATTTACAGAATTGTGAAATAAAACCCTCCTCCTTTTTCCTGATGGTGTAACCTTAAAACCTGAAGACTGTGTCCAGCTGTTTCACTTTCTCACAAACAACAAGGAAGAAAATTGCTGCATTTGGAGCAAAACGCTGCAGAAAAATCCCTTGGATACCCGTAGATAATGAACAAGAGAAATGAAGATCTATTGAAAGACCTAAATATTGAAGAGAACTGGTTTATAAACATCTTGCAGGGAAAATTAAAATAATTCAGCCACCTCAAAAGACACAGTAGTTCTAGGAAGATGAGACAGGCAGACCAATAAGAAAATGGTTTCAAGGCATCAATGAGACCTTAAACTTTACAACAGAAGAAGTGGGTGAGCTAGCCTGAGAGATTCTTTCAAATGGACTGTGATGAGTGCAATTTTCTGCACAGGATACACAATCCATCCGATGAACAAATATTTATTCAAGACAATGATTTGTTAATAAAGTAGCAAATATGGACTGTTTCATTATTCATGTACCTTGTACCTTTTGCAGGCTGATCCATGCCAGTTCTGGGAATGTTTCTATGCTTGCATATTATTTCTTGTCATCCTTACTGGTGTCAAGACCCGGATGATGGATGAGGGATGGGGTTTGGGAGATCAGGAAGCAGAAGTATGCATTTGTCATTAATGAGCCATTATATAATATTGTTCACATAGACCTTCTGTCATGACATAAATGTTTTCTTTTTCCATAAATGTTTTACAATTACTAAATGGTAATATAACAAATAATGAACAGTCTGTATGTATTGGTGTGGGATTTCTTAATTAGCCATAGTTATTGTAAAGGTAAAAGTATGAGGTGTGAGTCAGCGTCATTGTAGTGGTAGCACAACCATAAAGTATTCTACCACCCAACCAGAATGGTAACCAGAAACTCCCAGTTGGTGTCACCTTAAGTGCAAACTCCATAGCAGGGGTGACTATCCTCAGCTTTCCCAGAGCATGAACTATCATTCCCATTTTCGTGTGGTTGGGTGGGTCTCAGGAGCTGTTTACAAATCATAGTTATCTTATCTTATCCACAAATGATGTGAAATACTATGTCAGGAGAGAGCCGTGATAGCTAAGTGGTTAGTGAACTGGACTACAACGGACTAGGGGTAGGGTTCGATCCCAACCGATGGCTTCCGGGTTCACCCAGCCTTAAATGGGTACCAGATTTTTCTGGGAAAGTAAAGCGGCGCGGGCGTAATACTGACCACATTACCCCGAAAATCATGTGCCGAAGGTCTGCAAAATTTATGGTCACTAACACCATATTCCCTATACGTCACTTGGCGTGACGGGGGTACTTTACTTTTTTTACTATGTCAGGAGATTTAGTTTTCTACTTTGAACCAAGTGAGTCTCATTGCAATTGTTGGCCCTTGCTGCTGCTGTATGTGATAACTATTTGATTGCACAGAGTTGAAGTCTGAAAAATAAACACAGATTTGTTAAAATTAAAAGTATATTTTAGCTTAATGTATATGCAAATGAGAGCTGTGAGAAGGCAGTTTCTTTATTACATCATGGATATTTCAAGCCAACCAGCTGCTAAAGTCTTGTGTCATCTCCACAGCAAAGGTTGGTTACCATGGAGGGTTATTTCTCTTGCCTTGATGGTACACACTGTCATAGGTTCATCAGTCCATCACCTGATATTGTCAGTCTACTTTAGTCTTTGTCTGTCTCTACCTCATTTACTTTGTATTCTCCCTTTCAAGAAGAATATCAGTAAGTTATTGTTTCTTTGTATATGTCAAACAAATTTCAATTATACTGTAAATAAATTGGTAACATTATAACTAACTTTCATGCTGCCTATACATCTCAAAGTAAAAGAAAAAGACAATGTAAATAAGTTAGAATATTTGTATAAGTTGTTTGAATGTGAACTAATTACAGTCCAGCCTAAGGAAAACTGCCCACCATGCCCTGTCTCTCATGAAGACAATGCGCTACAAGAAGAAAGGAGAAGTAACTCTCATAGATACCTGTGCTATATGCCTGGAGGAGTTTCTCCACAAACAGGTCAGTGGTTCTTAACTCTTAATGTCCATGTTTTTCTACCCAGTCACTACTATTTTGCCATAATTTTTTCTTCCTGAAAAATACTTCTTTCACTAAATCTTTCATATTTTCACTATAATAAGTCATAGACTTATTATATTAGGCCTATTATTATATTAGACTTTTTTATTATATTAATACTTATTATATTAGGCCTATTATTATATTAGACTTTTTTATTATATTAATACTTATTATATTAGGCCTATTATTATATTAGACCTATTGTATTAGGCTTCAAATTGAAGGGAAGGGGACACAGATTCATAATCAGAAACATTTTTTTTTTAAATTGAAGGATAAGAATTTAAGCAATTAAAAATCAAAATTTTTGTTAAAAAAAAATTTTGTGAAAAATGGTACTCACCTACCCAAAGTGGGGGTCCATTTTAATCCAACAGTGCCTACTAAAACTAAGTCACTATTACATTTAAAGTTCTCAGAACATAATTCCTAGCTTTTTCTGCTGTTAATAATAATTCACGTTTAGGAGCAGTAGATACTTCACTGCTGCTAGCCATTTTTCACTTATAAACACAAATCAGCTGATTGAAGACTTTAGAAAACAACACAAATTTTGACGATTTTATGAACAAATTAAGCCCATGTTGATCGACTGACGCGTGTCTACAGACAGGAAATTCTATTAGAGTTATATCCCTTGTGGATGTAGTAGTTTAAAATGTGTAATTTCACTATAATGAAACTAAATGAGAGTAACCATGTCCCACGGACATTATGAGTTAATGCTGTTATGAGCTGAACTTTTTTAAGTTGGCCAGCTTTCACAAACACCATAATCACTTTATACTACATTCAGGTATGACTGGGGTTCTTTTTTTATTCTGTTAACAAGATCTATTTATTTTGTTTTGCATTGTTCTTCTTCAGCATATAAGTTACTGCTTTGCATTTAGACCAGCAAACACAATTCAAACAAGACAAATGCGATATTTGGAGCATGTTAAAAGACACAACAGCCTACTAAAAATAATCTTGGAGGGGAAAATACAGGGTAAAAGAGGCAGACAAAGACTAACATGGATGAGGACCATCAAAAGAAGGACAAATCAGCCTATGACAACCTGCACCATCAAAGCAAGAGACAGAGCAGAATGGTGCTCCATGGTAGCCAACCTTCGATGTGGAGATGACACTTGATGATGATGATAATTTAGACCAGCATGGGTCATGAAAAAGACAATTCATTTGAGGTCTTCACCGGCTCCTCTTAGTTTGCTGTACCCAGGGTTGCTTCTGTGGTGCATATTTGTGTTTTTAGGGTGTTGAGAGTGATGCAGTTCTGTGGAATATGTTCTGGTGTCTGAAGGTTTTCTTTGCATTATTTCCCCTTCTTAGTAAGATCCTTATTGTATGTTCCTATTTTTCTTCTTTATGGTCTTCCAATATTCATGTAGCGTAACCAATGGTTGATTTAGCATAAATGGATGTATGTATACCGAAGTAAATATGAGCTCATAAAGATTTTGTTTTACAGGTGAGTGTTGAAAATTTTGACAATTACTTTTTAAAAATTCAGAGATTAGGAGATCTAGAGGTAAGACCTTGGCCACCGGATAGGAAAGTTCCGAATCTGAATTCCGCCACAGGTAGTGGGAATGTTTTACTTAAAATCCATGGTTTTTTCATGGCTTTACCATCTCTTGGTCTCTAGGTAGTAAGATCTGATGTTCAACTCTCTCGGATAACAGCAAAAAACTGCGTGCATATTAAAGAGCCAGCAAAATTGGGCTTGAGGTCAATCGTGAAAAGACTAAAGTCATGAAAAGTTTAATTCCAACAAGAGACAAAATATACATGGAAAACAAACCAGTAGAAGAGATCGATCACTTTATCTATCTTGGAAGTCACATTGATCGAGAAGGGGATACGAGCAAAGAAATTAGAATCAGAATGGCTAAAGCAGCAATGTCTTTCAGAAGCCTTGAAAAGTTGTGGAAATCAAAACTCATCAGTACAAACACAAAACTTAGGCTATTCAAATCAAATGTACTATCAACCCTTACGTATGCGTGTGAAAGCTGGAAAACAACAAGAGATATAGAAACAAAGTTGAACGCATTCGAAAATAAATGTCTAAGGAAAATACTTGGTATAGAATGGAACGAATTCAAAACAAACGAGGAAATTAGAAATCGCCAATCAACCACTAATATCTTCAGTAATAAAGAAAAGACGATGGTCATACGTTGGACATGTGATGAGAATAGATAATAATCTAATAGCAAAGCAAGCCCTCATATGGGAAACAACAGGTAAAAGAAAAAGAGGAAGACCCTGGGAGACACTGAGAAGAACATTGATGAGAGAGGCAAGAGCAGCAGGAATCGGCTCCCTCAATGAGATAGAACTGCTTGCACAGAACAGAGACAGATGGCGAGATTTGATAAAATATCTTTAAAAGAAAACTGCTAGAACAAAAAATTCATATAGGAAAAGGTGTATCTTGGTCTACGCCCTATGTGCCGGTTACGGCTCGAAAGGTCAATAGATAGAGATATTAAAGAACCTTAGCATTTAAAAGTCTAAAAGAGTGGACAATAATGGCCTCTGAGTGGACAAATGTGTTAAGCTAAATCTACCCATGCCAAAGACAGATATGTCTGACTATAGATATTATGACTTTGCTAGTGACACATCCATGCTCAACTAATTGGGTGAACACTCAGATGAATAGACTTTTTAACAAAATGAGAATGTTTAGAAGAAAAAACAGTGCAGAAGCATTATAAAACAAAAAGAAATGACTACATGACTTTTTAGAGAGGTATGTTATTTCTGAAGAAGAAAGTGTGAACACTATACAAGAGAGAATTTCTGCAGAAGCTGAATAAAACTTTGTAGAGTAAAAGAAACTGGGAAATGTAACATTATCATGTTAATTAAAAGGAAAAGTAAACAAAGTAATTACCAATACTGTTGGTATGAAGTTGTGAAGTTTCTTAGTGCCAGCTAAACACAGAAACAAACAGAATAATGTCAACACAGACCTCCTTCAAATCTGTGGCTTGTGATATATTGAGTAGTTCTGCTCAGAAGTCAATGTTTGCTTGCTAACTGGTGTTAAGTCACTTGTATGACGGGGCCATCTTCTGATGATCAGATTGCCTCCTGCTGTGAAGCTCTGTATAAAAAGGTTCCTATTACATTAGTGAGCATGCAGCAAACTGTTTTTGTCCCATTTGTTACAAATAAATTGTCATGTAACTAGTTCCAGTTTCTCCTGTTTCCAGCTCACATTCTGCCATTTGTTGCATGTTCAGTTTTAAGGGAAATCAAGTTTACAACAACAAAGCATTGAGTTGTTCTTCATTGATGTAAAGGGCAGAAAAAATGATGACATGAAAGTTATGTTACAACTTTATGAATATAGGACTAGTTTAGTTCCTTAGGAAAAAAGATAATACTCAAAACCTACAAGTGAATATCAAAGTTGAAGGTATAGACCTGGAGACAGTCAGTGCTACAACTACCTTGGATATACTATAATCAGTGATGGAAAATTTGAAAATGAAAAAAATAAATGAATAGGAATGCAAAAAGTAATTTTAATGCCATGAAAAATATACATCACAACAAATAACACCAGAGCTAAAACTAAGAATAGCAAAATGTTATATCTTCTCAACATTCCTGTATGGTGCAGAAATGTGGACATTAGACAAGAAAACAAAACAGAAAATTGAAGCCTTTGAAATGTGGATTTGTAGAAAAATAGAAAGAATTGGATGGAAAGAAAAGAAAACAAATGATGAAGTCTTAAAACAAATAAAAATTAAAAGAGAGCTACTAAATACAATTCAAACAAGACAAATGAGATTTTTGGGCATGTTAAAAGACACAGCAGCCTGCTAAATGTAATCTTGGAAGGGAAAATACAAGGTAAAAGAGGCAGAGGAAGACCAAGACTAACATGGACGAGTAATATCAAAATATGGACAAGTTAGCCTATGACAACCTGCACTATCAAAGCAAGAGACAGAGCAGAATGGCACTCCATGGTAGCCAACCTTTAATGCGAAGATGGCACTCCATGGTAGCCAACCTTCAATGCAGAGATGGCACTACATGGTAGCGAACCTTCAATGCGGAGATGGCACTCCATGGTAGCGAACCTTCAATGCGGAGATGGCACTCCATGGTAGCGAACCTTCAATGCAGAGATGGCACTCCATGGTAGCCAACCTTCAATGCAGAGATGGCACTCCATGGTAGCCAACCTTCAATGCGGAGATGGCACTCCATGGTAGCGAACCTTCAATGCAGAGATGGCACTCCATGGTAGCGAACCTTCAATGCAGAGATGGCACTCCATGGTAGCGAACCTTCAATGCGAAGATGGCACTCCATGGTAGCGAACCTTCAATGCGAAGATGGCACTCCATGGTAGCCAACCTTCAATGCGGAGATGGCACTCCATGGTAGCCAACCTTCAATGCGGAGATGGCACTCCATGGTAGCGAACCTTCAATGCGGAGATGGCACTCCATGGTAGCCAACCTTCAATGCGGAGATGGCACTCCATGGTAGCGAACCTTCAATGCAGAGATGGCACTCCATGGTAGCGAACCTTCAATGCGGAGATGGCACTCCATGGTAGCGAACCTTCAATGCAAAGATGGCACTCAATAAATGACGATTAATTTAGTTGATAGATCATCTTCACTGCACATCAGACCACTCCATAGTGCTCATATTCCCACTTTAGCACCTCTCCTAGAGTGCAACACTGCCACCACATGCTAGCAAAAGCACTGAAGATAGTTTTAGCTCACATGTGCGAATTGCAAAGACTTCAAAAAAGAGGGGGAGATTGGGTACATTTTTATATCTTAAATTTTTGCTCATGTGGTGGCTATATTTGGCCTCTTCTTTTCAATTTTTAAATGTCAAGGGTTCTTTAACATGTGCAGAGTTCATATGGAACCCTCTGTTTCTAGCCTTTATCTGAGAGATACCTGTGCTCACCACACAGAATCCATATGGAACCTTCTGTTTCTAGCCTTTATCTGAGAGATACCTGTGCTCACCACACAGAATCCATATGGAACCTTCTGTTTCTAGCCTTTATCTGAGAGATACCTGTGCTCACCACACAGAGACCATATGGAACCTTCTGTTTCTAGCCTTTATCTGAGAGATACCTGTGCTCACCACACAGAGACCATATGGAACCCTCTGTTTCCAGCCTTTATCTGAGAGATACCTGTGCTCACCACACAGAGACCATATGGAACCCTCTGTTTCCAGCCTTTATCTGAGAGATACCTGTGCTCACCACACAGAGACCATATGGAACCATTTGTTTCTAACCTTTATCTGAGAGATACCTGTGCTCACCACACAGAGACCGGGCCAGGGTAAAGCTAAGAACCTTGGATTCAGACAGAAAATTGTCCCCTGTCTGTGGCAGGATTTAAAATGGTGATCTTCCTGTCAAGTATCTTCCTGTCAAGTATCTTCCTGTCAAGTGTCTTTCTGTCAAGTATCTTCCTGTCAAGTATCTTCCTGTCAAGTATCTTCCTGTCAAGTGTCTTCCTGCCAAGTGTCTTCCTGTCAAGTATCTTCCTGTCAAGTATCTTCGGGTCAAGTATCTTCCTGTCAAGTATCTTCGGGTCAAGTGTCTTCCTGTCAAGTGTCTTCCTGCCAAGTGTCTTCCTGTCAAGTATCTTTGGGTCAAGTATCTTCCTGTCAAGTGTCTTCCTGCCAAGTGTCTTCCTGTCAAGTATCTTCGGGTCAAGTGTCTTCCTGTCAAATGTCTTCCTGTCAAGTATCTTCCTGTCAAGTGTCTTCCTGGCAAGTGTCTTCCTGTCAAATGTCTTCCTGTCAAGTGTCTTCCTGTCAAGTATCTTCCTGTCAAATATCTTTCCCTCATGTGTCTTCCCCTCAAGTGTCTTCCCCTCAAGTGTCTTCCTGTCAAGTGTCTTCCTCTCAAGTGTCTTCCTGCCAAGTGTGTTCCTGTCAAGTATCTTCCTGTCAAGTGTTTTTCTGTCAAGTATATTCCTGTCAAGTGTCATTCTGCTAGACCATCCAGCTCCAAACATAAGATTCAATATAATACTTGTTACTCGTCTCAACTTCATAGTACTTGCATAATTATATATACACACTTCCCATGTGTAGAATAGAAATGTGAAAAAAAAAAAATTGACAGTTAGAAATGAGGTGGTAAAAACAAAATAGTTTGCCTAATTTGTTATTTCTATTTTCAGTATTAAATTTCCCAGTGCTGTTTTATTTGTTTGCTTTACCTTTCACAAAATGTTGAAATGCTGATCTGTGTGTGAAGTGTGCCTGCTTGAAGTACACAAACAATTTTGTCCCATTTAGCTAGGTCCCTGTTTGACTTTTAGTAGTTTAGGTTGTTCTGCTACCACTAGAGCAAGCCACAGTAGACTAAGCAATGGTTAGTGAACTAGTCTAGTTAAAATAGGAGGTTGGGTTAAATCCTCATTAACAAATCTTCCTACATTCATCCAGTCATAACTAGGTACCAGACATCTTTTAAAAAAAGAAATACAAAATTAACAGTACATTGTGCTGATCACATTACCCAGAAATGTACCACAAGTTGAAAAAATGTGATTACTTCACTAGTTGGAAAAATGTTGTCACTTCATCATCATCATCGAGTGCCGTCTCCGCAACGAAGGTTGGCTATCATGGAGCGCCATTCTGCTCGGTCTCTTGCTTTGATGGTGCAGGTTGTCATAGACTGATTTGTCCATCTTTTGATGTTACTCGTCCATGTTAGTCTTGGTCTGCTTCTGCCTCTTTTACCTTGTATTTTCCCCTCCCGGATTACTTTTAGTAGGCTGTTGTGTCTTTTAACATGGCCCAAAAATCTCATTTGTCTTGTTTGAATTGTGCTTAGTAGTTCTCTTTTCAATTTTAGTTGTTTTAAGACTTCATCGTTTGTTTTCTTTTCCTTCCATCCAATTCTACCTATTCTTCTATATATCCACATTTCAAAGGCTTCAATTCTCTGTTCTGTTTTCTTGTCTCTTCATTAGGGAAAAAATGTGGTAAATTCACTAGTTTGCAAAATGTGGTCACTTCACCAGATGAAAAAAATGTCACTTCACTAATTGAAAAAATGTCACTTCACTGGGTGAAAAATGTGGTCACTTCACTAGATGAAAAAATGTTGTCACTTCACTAGGTGAAAAAATGTGGTCACTTCACTAGATGAAAAAATGTGGTCACTTCACTAGTTGAAAAAATGTGGTCACTTCACTAGTTGAAAAAATGTGGTCACTTCACTAGTGGTGGTCACTTCACTAGTTGAAAAAATGTGGTCACTTCACTAGATGAAAAAATGTGGTCACTTCACTAGTTGAAAAAATGTGGTCACTTCACTAGTTGAAAAAATGTTGTCGCTTCACTAGATGAAAAAATGTGGTCACTTCACTAGATGAAAAAATGTGGTCACTTCACTAGTTGAAAAAATGTTGTCGCTTCACTAGTTTATAAAATGTGATCACTTCACTAGTTTAAAAAAATGTGGTCACTAGACCCATAATCCCAATGTCTGATGGGATATGATAGGATTTATTTCTAAATTTAGCATAGAAGCTGAAATACATAGAACTGAAATACATAGAAACTCCTGTACTAAGGCAAGATGGAAACATATTCAAAGTTGATAGTTGTTGGGCTGACACTTGTAGCTGCCCAACATTTTAGTAGGTAGCCCAGGCATAACTTTATGTCGTGTTTCCTTTATTCTACAGAAGCTTCGTATCTTGCCATGCTCCCACCCCTATCACACCCGTTGTGTTGATCCATGGCTGGTGCACAGAAGAACCTGCCCTTTGTGCAAGTTAAACATAATTGGTAAGGCAATTGGAAATTTATGTCTTTCTAAAATTTAGTTGCCTAGCATTTGCCATTTGGATGGGCAGCTATCTTGTACTGTCACATTTAATCAATAATTTTTTTTTTTTTAATGACATTCTTCATCATCATCTAGAGCTCTCTAGATGATGATGATGATGAATTATTACATTTTCAAATAATGTTGAAAAATTTGCTCCCATGATGGCTAATTTGAATTTTTCTGTGTCCTGCTTGAGATTTCCAGTCTCTGCTGCAGTTACTACCAACTTGTTTATGATATCTTGCACCCACCTTCTTGTAGATCTTCCTCTCGCTTGTTTACCTAGAATTATACCCTCCATAATTATCTTCTTTTGGGCCATTATGCCATTTTACATGAACAGAATATTTTATTTTCTTTATCAGCATTCTGGAGTTTTAAATTCTGACAAAATTGACATGGTTGTTCTTTTCTCTGTCCATGACATTCCAGGTGTTCTTTGGTAATAATTTCACTCAGAGACATTGAAAATAACATTAGTATTTATTTTATAAGAATTTAAAATCATGTGTGCTGAAATTGTTTTTATATTTTGGTAGTTTTCATATCAGAAGGACATCTGTAGTAACACATTAGCTTAGTAATAAAGTGAAAATGGGTTCAAACACAGCTTGGAATATTCCAGTCGGCTACAGTAATAGCCACCTGGCTCACTGAGTTGGAGAAAAGTCAAGACAGTGAGGATGAGCTCTAGCTTCTACATGCTGTTTAATTTGAACAGTGAAATTGTTTACAACATGAACATATGGTTGGTCATTACTTACTTTCGCATCAGAAACTTTAGAACAACACTCATTGCATAAAAACTCGACATTCAATATTTTTGTATACTAAAGTCCATGTCAGCAGAAATGTAAGTTGTTTTTTTTTTCATTAGACCTTTTTAGCGACCAACAAATGTTATGGGAGCTGTGATAGCTCAGTGGTTAGTGAACTGGACTACAAAGAACAAGAGGTCGGTTGTGATCCTGATCAACGGTTTCCTGGTTCACCCAGCCTTAAATGGGTACAGGATTTTTTTTCTGACGGTAAAGCGGCACGGGTGTAATACTGACCACATTATCCCAAAAATCATGTGCCGAAGGTCTATAAAAATTATGGTCACTAACACCATATTCCCTATACACCACTTGGCATGCCAGGCTCTTTACTTTTTTTTTTTTTACAAATGTTATGAAAATTATAACCTTAACAAAGTATCTATTAAGGACCTTAAGATCCTTTCTTGGAACATAAACCATGGATAAGATTTCTCAATTCATCCCTCTTGGACATTTTCTCCACTTCTCTCCAGTCAAGATCAATACTTTTGAGGGTTTAAACTTGTCTCTGTGTTTTCCTGGGCTTTTCTGGCTTTCTCTTTCCCTGTGGTTCTGTGACAGTACTTGTATTGCTATGCTAGCATCAGGTTTTCTTTAAGTGTGTCCAAACCATGACGAAGTAGCTCACACAAGAATGGGGTTGTGGAAAGTAGGCTCACAAGTTTAGTACAGAATAGATCAAATGTTACAGAAAATAAGTCCGTAGGATTGTGGATAAAAAGATTACTTGAACAAAAGTTCTACTTTGTAAAGTGTAATTTGTTTTCATATTTGTATTTTTCAGAACAAGTGAACGAAAGTTGATTTGCTGTTGCAAGTCATAGATCTCATCTGTCTCACTTTGCCAGCAGTCAAGCCATTGTGTTTATTCTCATCATCTTGGTGCAAGATCCTTGTTCCTGTGGATCAAATTTAAATCCACAAACCACATGGTGGTGCACCAACTGGTCTATATGGCCTCAACCTTAAGCAACAAATGTAGACATTAAATACAGTGGCTTGTCAAAATGATCTATTTAAAAACTGCAATAATCTGTAATTGTGTTCTAACAGCATGCTGTTTTATTATTATGTTTTTTATGCATACATTTCTCTGTAAAGAGCAAAGATATTTGCACACTCTGTTGTATTGAGATTATTTTTATAAAAATATATAGTCTAAATAAAGTATAATGGACTCTAGTGAGGAAATTTCAGTGAGGGCAAAATAAAGGAATGCCTTCACAACTATCCTGCACCTTGAAAGCAGACATTGGAGACTAAAATAAACATTGTATTTGTGCTATTTTGTAAATATTATTCTACGCAAAAACACCTGAATTATTAATGGTGTTATTCAAGAAGAGGGCATCTTTAAACAAAAGATTTCTTTACAATAGAGAAAACAACATATTATTACAGATAAAGTATGTGGATTTTCTTTTATATTATTAACACTTGTTATAACGTGAATGAATAGTGTCTTTTCTTATTAATGTCTTCTTTGTTTGCTTTTTAGTGGATGCTTTGCTCTGTGTACTTGTTGTCAAGTGTACGAATCTGCAGCATGCGTTTTTTTGGGACTGCTTCTCTAGCTTCTGGTTTTGCTTGAACCATCCTGAAAGGCAGCAGTTGTATCCTCCCAGGCAGTCTTACTAGGCTAATGAGTGTGCACTTGTTTCATATCCTTTCATTGATGGATTATCTATCAGGAATGTCAAACTCCTCCTGCAAACATTTTTACTTGGGTTTTCTCCTCAATCTTTGTTTTGGCCATGGTGATATTCTTGATGTGGGACTTTATTTTTTTCTATATTTGTAGGATGTGATGTTCCCAGATTTGATGATTAGAACAGCTCACAATTATGAAGAGAATGGCTTCACTTGGGGATGAACTTGGGAAACATTTTCACGACAGACTCTGGTGGTGCCTATTAGTGGCCATATGTGTCAGGCACAGATCAATGAATCAGTCCTCTTGATTGATTGGTCATGGTTCTCATTGAAAAGAATCCATCCTCTGTAAATGCTTTGTTTGGTCGTTGATGATGAAGGATGTAAATATGAGGCTTACCCTGCTAGGCTTGATCTATTGACATAGAACATTGAAGTGCTGTAATTGGTGGAATATTATTATTTCCTTTCATGGAGTTGTTATGAAGCATAAAGTTGCTCTGAATTTGTTATCTTATGATGGGGTTACAATGAAGCATATTCATAATAACAAATAAATAAATTATTATTTTTAAAGGGACACTTGAAAGTGAAATACACAAAAATGACACAGAAACATGAGTGTATTTTGTAATTGTTTTTGGTTGAGTTGTTACAGAACCTGTTTCTAAGTCATTAGTCACATAGAAGATGGAATGACAACGGTCATTCAACTGAATGGATCTGTAACCTGCAATATCACCATGCAGTTGTGACACTGTGTAAAAATAGATGTTTATTGTTGGGAAAATTACACAACCTCATTAATATTTGTTTGCTTTTCTCTCCAGTATTTAGTTGAGGTGCTTCTCTAGCATCAGTGTTATATTAAATCAAGTGATGTTAATATTAGATAGTAGTAGTCAAGTAGTAAGCATGATTTTTATATTTTAATGATGAGTTTGCTGGTGAATATTTACTCAAGTGTTGATATGCACAAGATTATAATAAAAAATATTACTTCACCTCCTTATTTCATATCACATGGACTGCATTGCCACTTGAGATTGTTTATAAAATATTGTCTGCTGTGACTGTGCAGACTGATTTAGGAAATTTGTTTGTTGATGGAGTTGTGCCTCCAATGATCATGCAGACTGATTTAGGAAATGTGTCTGTTGATAGCAGTGAGTGCTATGATCATGCAGACTGATTTAGGAAATGTGTCTGTTTATGAAATATTGTCTGCTGTGACTGTGCAGACTGATTTAGGAAATTTGTCTGTTTATGGAGCAGTGCCTCCAATGATCATGCAGACTGATTTAGGAAATGTGTCTGTTGATAGCACTGAGTGCTATGATCATGCAGACTGATTTAGGAAATTTGTCTGTTGATGGAGCAGTGCCTGCTATGATCATGCAGACTGATTTAGGAAATTTGTATAACAATACACTTGAACACATATAACAATACATTTGAACACATATAACAATACACTTGAACACATATAACAATACACTTGGACACATAAAAATACACTTGAACACATATAACAATACATTTGAACACATATAACAATACATTTGAACACATATAAGAATACACTTGAACACATATAACAATACACTTGAACACATATACGAGGGGAGGTCAAAAAGTAATGCACACCAATTTTTTTCTCTGCTAATAATAAAGATAGGAATATGAAATTTTGCACACTTGGAATATGACATGTTCCAATTATCTGCACCAAATTGCACAGCATTCTGATAAATATTACGCAATCTATGAACCGTTAAAATGGAGCTTGTCAACAGTGTCCGTTACAAACAGCGAATTGTCATAGAATTTCTGGTTGCGGAAAAAGAAACTGTGGCAAACATTCATAAACAACTGTGTGCAGTGTACAAATGTTCTGCAGTCGATAGGAGCACAGTTAGTCGCTGGGTTCAGAGAATTAAAGCTGCAGAAAGTGTACGAGTGGAGCTGCATGATTTACCGCGTTCTGGACGTATTGCCTCGGCTACCAGCACAGACATGTTAAACCGGGCTGATGCCATTATTCGTAAGGATAGGCGTATCACTAGTCAGCAATTGGCATTGCAGCTTACAGTCAGCAAGGGAAGTGCAATCGCAATTTTTAAAACTCTCGGATATTCAAAGATTTGCGCTCGATGGGTTCCTCGGTGCCTAACAAATGATCACAGAGTTCAAAGGAAAACATTCTGTTCTGAATTGTTGGAGCGTTTCGGTGTTGAAGGAGAAATGTTTTTGTCAAAAATTGTTACCGGTGACGAAACGTGGCACATTATTATGAGCCTGAAACAAAAATGCAGTCAATGGAATGGCATCATCCGCAGTCACCAAAAAGAAAAAAATTCAAAACATCTCCATCAGCCGGAAAGGTGATATTCACTGTCTTCTGGGACATTGATGGTGTGATTCTTGTTGATGTAATGACAAGAGGTGAGACAATCAACTCGACAGCTTACATCAATACACTGACAAAACTCAAAAATCGGTTCCACAGAGTTCGGCCTAATAAGCCATCTGCAGATTTGTTGCTTCAACATGACAATGCACGCCCTCACACAAGTCTGGTAACACGGGAAGCAATCAACAAATTTGGTTGGACTGTACTGCCCCATCCTCCTTACAGCCCTGATCTGGCTCCCTCAGATTTCCATCTGTTTGGACCACTCAAAAAATTCCTGCGTGGGACACACTTTGACAATGATGAGGATGTGATCCGTGCAGTTAAAAAATGGCTACGCGAGCAGGACAAAACTTGGTACAAACGAGGCATTCATGACCTAGTTTTACATTGGCGTAAGGCAATACGCTTGGACGGAGATTATGTTGAAAAATAGGTAGTGTAAAGGGGATGTTCAGCTACAATCTGTGAAAATTTCACACATTTTGCCCGAATAGTTTCCGAGAAAAAAATTGGTGTGCATTACTTTTTGACCTCCCCTCGTAACAATGCACTTGAACACATATAACAATACATTTGAACACATATAACAATACACTTGAACACATATAACAATACACTTGAACACATATAACAATACATTTGAACACATATAACAATACATTTGAACACATAAAAATACGCTTGAACACATATAACAATACACTTGTACACACATATAACAATATACTTGAACACATATAACAATACACTAGTACACACATATAACAATACATTTGAACACATATAACAATACACCTGAACACATATAACAATACACCTGAACACTTATAACAATACACTAGTACACACATGTAACAACACTCTAGTACACACAAATATTAACTATTGTTGTGAGAGTTTGCTGGGTAAAAAGGGGGCAATGATTTTCCAGAAGACAAAACAATGCACACTGATCTACCTGTTACAATCTGCCAAAAAAAACAAGTCAGAGTCTTTTTGTTGTAAAAAGATTGTTTTTATATTTATCCAAGATGTTCTTGAAATGTTTATTTACTGACAAAATGCCAGGGTTTCTCCAAGAAGATATTCAAGTCAAGGTATTTCTGTATTAAAGTAACCACTAATCGTGTCTGAAACTAGTTGAAGTATGTGTACCAGCAAAATATGGTAGCAGCAAATATGTCAGTTTTATTTAGCAGTCACAATTCTGGCACAGATGTCACAAAATAACGGAGCTAATTTCTTTTTTTTTTCCCACAGAGAAAGACAAATAGTTGTGGTGAAGTTGGCTGTGTTTTTTGTACAGATATCAGAGTTCCCCATGAAGCACAACACAAAGTGACTGTGCTTATTGAATTCTTTTAAGAAAGGATGATTATGATTCAAATCTGTTCAATAACAACCTTTGAATGAGTGCTGAAGCAGAAGAGAATCCCACTGGACATTGACTATATTAATGGAGACATTTATGACATATGAATGGAGCAAATGTGAAACACATTTTCTTCAATAGAGTAGATTTAATTATGCTGCCAAGGTGAGAGGTGAGAGAGCATAGAATTGTAACACTATAACCTACCAAGTGCAGTTGAATCCAGTTGTAACACAATCCTCAGAACAATCAAAATGTAGTCATAACCGTATCTCGTTATATTCAATTTATGTTTAATAATAGAGGAATTTAATAATTATACTTTAGAAACAAGTTGAGCAGTTTACGTTGATGCATTTGGGTGGGAGTGTGGAACCTGCCTTTTTAAAGCATTTTGAGATGGTTTCAGTCTTTATGTCATTCCATGCAGCAGCAAACATAGTCAACACTCCAAGAAGATTCATATTTAAATGGCAATCAGAGCTTCCAGCATTCTCTGTGACAGAAGTCAGATTTTTTTCAGAATTCTTTTCCTGTAAAGCATTTTGAAAGATGAATTATGAAATGATTAACCAACAGCTCAGAAAACAAAAACAGCAAAGTGTGTGTAGTACACAAGAGGCATGCATATTCATAGCACAGAAGATGAATATAGCTGACCACCGTGAAAGACTTTGGAGTCTCATCACGTACTATTCCAAAGAAAACCATAGATAGGAATTCTAATTTATGTTAGAAGAATGTTCTACAAAAATGTACATGGAATGTTAGGACTCTTTACCAAGAAAAAAAAATTGGAAAATCTTATTTTGGAAGCAGAATGATTAAACATAGATATTTTAGGCATATCAGAGACAAGATGGAAAGAATGTGGGTGCATACAGGACAAAACCTGTACATTTATATATTCAGGAAACACAACAGAACATCAAAGAAATGTAGGAATACTAATAAAAAGAGAGCTGCAAAAATATATAAGTACTTACTGAACATACAATGATTGGATTATACTGCTCAAAATGAAAGCAAAACCATTTGACATAGCAATAGTACAGACATACGCACCTACTCAAGACTATACAGATGAACAAATAGAGACATATTATGAAGATCTAAATAAAATTATGAAGCAAGTGAAATCTTAAGACATGATGGGTGATATGGATGCTAAAGAAGGAAAAAAGTAGATATAAGACCATTATAGGAAACCATGGTTTAGAAAAAAGAAATGAAAGAAGAGAAAGATTAGTACAATTTTGTGAAGAGAACAGGCTGATAATATGTAACACCTACTTTGAGCAAGAGTAAAGGAAACTATAGACATGAAAAACCCTAGAGATAAGAAGAGGAATAAAATAATCCACATAATAATAAATCGTGCTGGCTGTGGCAGAATCGAGACAGACCAACAGTTAAATAATATTATGTCCAGACCAGACGGATCGGGCGACTATTTTACACCTTGACCACTTATTGCTCCCACATAAGTCAACAGAGTAGGGAGGATTGAAGTAGGGCCCGAGACGAAGCGATAAGAAGTTACATAATCGACCGGAGGTGAGCATCAGACCAGATGCTTGGGCAACTACCATACAAACAGCAGGCCTAAACAACAAGAAGACCAGACAACTAGGCGTCAATCTTAACCAGCAGATGCCGATTTCCCACGAAAGTCAGACACTGACGGGTCTAGAAAATATCGTTGCATCAGTAGCCAAGTCGAAAGCGCAGTAACGCGCTAGGTTTAAACCAAGAGCAGGTAAGGTATCTATTCTCGAGTGTGTTGCCTATTAAATGCAACTATTTTGTGCCGAACATGAAATGTAAACCTTAAGTTAGGTAATCTATTTTTGAGTGTTTTGTGTATTAAGTGATAGTTATTTTGTGCCGAACATAAGCTTAGTTTAGGTAAGCTATTTTAGAAAGTTCTGTGTATTACGTTTAGTTAGTTTGTGCCGAACATACGGTGTAAGCCTTAGAGGCAATGCGGCAGGAGGTCGACGCCTGGAAGTCATGACCCAGGCGGGCCCACCTCCCCTAGAGTGTCAAGAAGCTAAAGGGCCGAAACACTTGCTCGACGGGGGGTCTTCTTCTGATGATCAGATTGCCTCCTGCTGCGAAGCTCTGTACAAAGAGTTTCCTACTACTAAAAGATGAGTTCTGCAACAGCAAAATAGACTACATAATGATAAAAGATGAGTTCTGCAACAGCAAAATAGATTACATAATGATAAAAGATGGGTTCCATAACAGCGTCAAGAAAGCCAAAACCTATCCAGAAGCAGACATTAGCTCAAACCACAATCCTGTAATGATTAAAATGAAAGTCAAAATGAAAAATTATACTAACATCGAAACAAATAACTCCTAGACTAAAACTAAGAATAGCAAAATGTTATATCCTCTCAACATTTCTGTATGGTGAAGAAACATGGACATCAGACAAGAAAACAGAACAGTAGTTGAAGCCTTTGAAATGTGATTTATAGAAGAATAGGAGAAATTGGATGGAAAGAAAAGAAAACAATGATGAAGTCTTACAACAACTGAAAATGAAAAGAGAACTACTAAACACAATTCAAACAAGACAAATGAGATTTTTGGGGCATGTTAAAAGACACAGCAGCCTACTAAAAGTAATCCTGGAAGGGAAAATACAAGGTAAAAGAGGCAGAGGAAGACCAAGACTAATGTGGACGAGTAACATCAAAAGATGGACAAGTAAGCCTGTGACAGCTTGCACCATCAAAGCAAGAGACCGAGCAAAATGGTGCTTCATGGTAGCCAACATTTAATGCGAAGATGGCACTCAATGCTGATGATGCCCTGGTCCAATGGCTGCAACACACTTGTCATTGTTGGGGGCAGAAAGAACAAACAAATAGCTCTGAAACATATTAAATGTGGATGAGCTGAGCAATTGTACACAATAAGTTCGATATTTCTTCCCTGCAACAATAATTTCCAGTCCAGCTTGCGCACCGCACCCGTTGTTCAAATATTGATTCTGTCATCCATGATTTTTTGTTAAACTTGTACTCTGTTCTTCATCATCATCATCGAGTGCCTTCTCCGCAACGAAGGTTGACTATCATGGAGCGCCATTCTGCTCTGTCTCTTGCTTTGATGGTGCAGGTTCTCATAGATTGATTTGTCCATCTTTTGATGTTACTCGTCCATGTTAGTCTTGGTCTGCCTCTGCCTCTTTTACCTTGTATTTTCCCCTCCCGGATTACTTTTAGCAAGCTGTTGTGTCTTTTAACATGGCCCAAAAATCTCATTTGTCTTGTTTGAATTGTGCTTAGTAGTTCTCTTTTCATTTTTAGTTGTTATAAGACATTATCGTTTGTTTTCTTTTCCTTCCATCCAATTCTACCTATTCTTCTATATATCCACATTTCAAAGGCTTCAATTCTCTGTTCTGTTTTCTTGTCTAATGTCCATGTTTCTGCACCGTATAGGAATATTGAGAAGATGTAACATTTTGCTATTCTTCGTTTTAGCCCTGGTGTTATTTGTTTTGATGTTAGTATGTTCTTTATGACATTAAAATTACTTTTTGCCATTCCTATTCTTTTGTTTATTTCAATTGTACATTTTCCATCATTGGTTATAGTATGTCCAAGGTAGTTGTAGTTCTGAACTGTCTCCAGGTCTATTCCTTCTATTTTGATATCCACTTGTGGGTTTTGAGTATCTTCTTTGTTTATGATCATAGTTTTAGTTTTTTTATATTCATATCTAGTCCATATTTTTTGCTTGTCATGTTTATATCATTAAGTAATTGTTGTAGATCTTTAGGATTTTCTACTTGAGGCCTGTCTTGTCCATGTTGTATGTATTTTGTGGTTTAAATTGCGTGAGAATTTCCTGTAGTTCACTTTGCTTCAGTTGTTTCTTTTGAAAATAATGAATACCTCATTACAGACACTTTCATTGTAATTTCCTGTGGCACTTTGAATGGGTTCAGCCAGCCCATACTTAGATTGAAGTTGATATGACCAAAACTCTCAGCCAGCCCACCTCCGCTATCAATAACAATGGGTCCTGAAAATGTGGTATTCTTGCTCCAAGCTTCTTGGAACCATGTATGCAAAGCGCAGTCAATGTTTTTGTAATCAGGTGTCCTAATTTTCTTTCTATTCTATCTAACACCGCTGCTTGTAAACGGTGGCATAATGTTGTTTCTGTCCTTCATGATTGTACGTAGTGTGCCTGAGAAAATATGTTCCCTGGATATTTCTGCTTTTGATTTTAATTTTGCATCCTCTTTCTCTATCTATCAAAATCACTTTTGTTTCAAGTGATATCCACTTGCATTTGTTCCCAATGCTGGAAGCCATTGTGATAACAAATTTAATGATTTTCTAATAGATTTGAACAAGCGCATAGAGTGTTTTAGCTCTATGTGCGCTAATACTCAGCTTTTGTGATGAAAACTTATTTGTTTATCCAATAAAAAAACACAGACATTTCTCCAACCACAGCCACAATCTGTAATGTATGCTTTGTTTTCCCAAAACCATACCTCTCTCATCCAGGGTCATGTGCAAGTAGACCTTACTAGTCATGTTAACCTCGCCAGGCCACACAATTTACACACAAAAATGAAAAGTACACACCATTAACAGTTTTTTTTTTGCGGCTTTGCAAATTCCACAAAATGCATTATAACTGATTTGCAGGCTGGGTAATAAGTGTTATAAATGATTTATAAAAAATATAGGATAAAGTTGAAAAAATTGGGGAATTTTTTTTATTGACATTATATCAGATTTCAAGTTATAAGTGGATTCTACTGTATGTCATAGGATGTAAATAGGTCTGGAAATATGAGAGAGCATAGAATTGTAACCTACTAAGTATATCACAGGATGTAACTAGACATGGTTAGATTTGTGGGTGTTAATGTGCATTAAAAAAAAATACTGTAGTAGATCAATTAAAGCTGAAAAAAGGTGCTGAAAGGATTATTCTATTGCTAGATCCATCAGTGTCATATTATTTGTTTTATGGCATGTTCAGTTTGGATAAAGTATTGCATTATGTATACAAGTCTGTTGAATGATGGATGAGTTCAGAATGAGGGAATAAAGTGGTAATGGCATATTTATGTGTATGTACATAAAAGAAGGATTATTGATGTCATTCTTTATTATCCCTCAAACAAAATATTGTTTTTTAAAATTACATTTGCCATTTGGGAAGCATTTATTTTGTTATTTATGAAGATATGTTTGTTCATTGATTTTGTTTTGTTAAATATTATTAATGTGATAAGATGTACTCATATTTTCATTTAATTAATTTCATCAATCTTCACAGCATAGAGATAATGCAAGTTCATAGAGAAAAGTGTGAAATGATCATAGAAAAAATTGAAAATTTAACTTTTCAGCTGTGAAATAACCCTCATTGTGGATTAAATACAATGTGGCCAGTATTGTTATGTGTCAGTAGCATTTTCATATTGATCAACATTTTTTTTTGTGATTGACATTTTGACAACCTCCAATCCTTCAGATAATAACAAAAAGACAACAGGTCCTATATGTACTCTATGCATACTAAAGAATCATTGACACTTGAAAGTAAAACAAAGGTAGGGCACAATATTTGCTGCCTTTGGCAAAATTGTTAGGCAGATGAAGACAGATTTGTCAGGTCAAAAGACCAGATATTAGGGCTTCCATAAACTGGCGATGTAGTGCATCCACACATTCTTAATAGGGGGTGGGGTTGGGTGGTCTACGACGTCAGCCTCAGGACAGGATGGTTTCAAAGCCCACCAGAAGCGGTGGTGATTTGTCAAAAACAGGAAACATTAATCTGTAGTTTCTTTATGACATTACTTCCCCTGATCTCTTGGGTTGTGAGATCCAATGTCTAGCCCTCTCAGATGACGCCAATAAACAGGAGGTCCTGTGTGCACTCTTGCACGTTTATTTTTTCCTTTTTTTTTTTCTTTTGCGTTCACCAGACTCTCTGACGAAGTCCCTAGAGACTAGGAACTAAATTTTGTGTGTTAATCCGTTTTTCTCTGGCAGCTGTGTGCACAGAGGTCCCTCACCGCACTGGCAGATAACTCCGTCTTCGGAGGTACTCATATTTTTTCCGTCAATGAGTAACTGACGTTTCAAGCCAGGCTTCACTGTTGAGACCAGGGGTGGTTACCGCAGAGAGAAATCATAAATAAAAATCCCAACTGGTGCAGCCTGGATTTGAACCCACAACCTCTCTGTCTCGAGGCCGACATCTTGCCTTGAGACCAACCAGTCCCCCATCACCCACGTTTGAGAGCCCTTGGCACTTCAAATTGAAAAAGAGTAGGCTATAAATATGGCCACTGCCCAGGCAAAGTTGTTAGCAGAAACCTACCCACACCATGATCCCAGGCACATGAACTATTGAGTTCATGTACGTGGGCCAGGAATCCCAGGCTGTGCTATAGAGCTCATGTACATGGGCCAGGAATCTCAGGCCGTGCTATAGAGTTCATGTACGTGGGCCAGGAATCCCAGGCCATGCTATAGAGTTCATGTACGTGGGCCAGGAATCCCAGGCTGTGCTATAGAGTTCATGTACATGGGCCAGGAATCTCAGGCCGTGCTATAGAGTTCATGTATGTGGGCCAGGAATCCCAGGCCGTGCTATAGAGTTCATGTACATGGGCCAGGAATCCCAGGCCGTGCTATAGAGTTCATGTACATGGGCCAGGAATCCCAGGCTGTGCTATAGAGTTCATGTATGTGGGCCAGGAATCCCAGGCCATGCTATAGAGTTCATGAACGTCGGCCAGGAATCCCAGGCCGTGTTATAGAGTTCATGTACATGGGCCAGGAATCCCAGTCCGTGCTATAGAGTTCATGTACATGGGCCAGGAATCCCAGGCCTTGCTATAGAGTTCATGCACATGGTCCAGGATTCTCCTCCGAATTTCTTGAGGGGGATATTGGAGCAACTATGAGTCTATCCAGTGTGCAGTGAAGATGATCCTAACAACAACAACAAACATTCTTACATTGGTTCGAACCTGCTTGTTGCCTGATCAAAAGGCTCCAAATTCGATTCCTAAAAGCACTTACTTTTTTTCAGATCAACAAGGCTTTTGGGTTCACCCAGCCTCTAGAAATGGGTACCAGAGATTTTTCTGTGAAGTAAAGGCAGCCTGCTTTGATATGAGCACCTCACCCAAAAATGTGCTGTTGGTCATGGACAAATCTGGTCACTAACACCATATTCCCCATATGTTGGTCATGAAATCTGGTCACTAACACCATATTCCCCATATGTTGGTCATGGACAAATCTGGTCACTAACACCATATTCCCCATATGTTGGTCATGAAATCTGGTCACTAACACCATATTCCCCATATGTTGGTCATGGACAAATCTGGTCACTAACACCATATCCCCCATACATTGGTCATGGACAAATCTGGTCACTAACACCATATCCCCCATACATTGGTCATGGACAAATCTGGTCACTAACACCATATTCCCCATACGTTGGTCATGGACAAATCTGGTCACAAACACCATATCCCCGATACACAAAGCTAGGGAGGGAATCTTGACTTTGACTTCAAATAATATTTTGAAGTTTAAGGTTGATATGATCATGCTTGGACCAGACACATCCGAGAGTCATGAGCTAAACAGGAGCAAGCTAGTTAATCAACATCAAACTAAACATCCTTTTATTTTCTTCAACCCCTTATGTTACATTTTTTTTTTAACAATAAAATTCTGAGAGAGTTCAACTTTATCTTCCACTGTGATATCTATTTTGTATGTGATGATGCACTTCTGTTTGTTAATCATAAGTTCATTGCTTATGTAATCTCTCTGCAATCATTTACTGTTTTTTTTGTGTTTTTTTTTCATGCCAAATTGTAAATTTTGCAGCTCTTAATTATTTCTCATGATTTGAAATGTATCAGCAAAAGATAGATGTTTTATGAAAAATTGTTTTTATTTTTATTTTCAAAACATATGTATGTATGAATTTGATTTGTCCTGAATATTTAGCCAGTCAGAATATGTATTGTATAACATCTATAGCTTGAGACTCTCGCTGGTGTAAAGGAGGAGTTCAGTAATCAGACAAGAGATTGGACAACTAGTCTATTTGCAACCAGAACAACATCCTTATTTTGCTCCCTTTCATATTTTTCCTACCTCTTGTGACTTTCAGAATCATCATACTTTGTTATTTATCCAATCTAAAGTTTCCATGAAGCACTGATAGAGCTACGGTTGTGGAGTTTTCTGCTGTGTCAATTGTGCTGTGTTGGCAGTTCTTAGCCTATCCCACTACAAGTCTTCTGTATCAAAACATTGTCCATCAGACTTTTGATTTGTCTTACATTGTGAAGCTTGGTCATTAACTAATGCATTCTTGAAATGATAGTTTATTAAGCTTCATTCTGATGGAATGATCTAACAACTTTATTTTAATTGTGCAGAATAATTATAACAATACATAGTTGATGATTGATACAATAGTGTTATCATTTATGTTCAAGGATTTACTTTGATGTGCACTCAAAATAATTCAACAAAATAGTGTATCCCTAACAAGAAGTTTTAGAATATTCTAATTTGCCTGTAAGTGTTTTCAGTACTTTGTAATTAGATTATGATATTATAAGTATGTGCCAGTAAAGCTTCTTAATAAGGGAAACTACTCAACTCAGGACTCTATTTTATGAACCTTACTTGTCCTTTTTAAGTTTTGTGTCATTGGCTTTGTCAGTAAAATCCATGGTCTTTTTTTTTTTTTAAACTGTTCTTTGTTGCAGTTTTCTCATATTCCAAGTCCGGCTTGTTGCAAGAGCTACTGAGTTAAGTGCTCTGTGCACATCATGAGCTGTGTGTCTCATCTGTTTTGATCATGTTTCGATATTCCAATTATTTACGATGAATGATGATATCGTATGACAGGAAACAGTTGGCTGTGTTCACTTTCTACGCAGTTTCGCCTTATGTCTTTTGGCATGTGCTGAGACTGCTATGATGGGGACTACAGTTACCTTTCTTTGTTTGGGAGATGAGATTCGGATGATTGCGCTGGCATGGGCGGTTGAGCAATTATGGATTTTAATTCGCTTGCAGTGATAACCGGGGCCTTCCATAACCAAATAAATAACCAAATCCATGTGTTTTTTTCTATGTTAATCTGGAGGCTTATTTGCCCAGAAAAGTGATTGGAGTCTCTCTATTCTTTTCTTTGGCATCCAAGTGTGTTGAGCTCAAAAGGACTAGATCATTTTCAAAGTTATCTACTTCACCTAACTAGTGAGCAAAATATCACAAAACAAAATACAACTGAAATTATGACCCGTATCATGTTGACATCAAGTGCCATTAACAAACATACAAGATTTTGGAGATTACAAAAATACTCAACAAACACACAAATCTCAGACTGTTCAACTTTTGTGTGATACCCAAGCTAACATATTAAGTGGGAACATGAAATCCAAAGCTCTAGAAACTCTAGAGTAATTGCCCTTGAAAATAAATGCCTCTGGATACTCTTAAACACAGATTGGAGAAACTTTACACCAAATGATGCTGTAAGAAAAGTGCTGACGATAGTCTCTCACCAACACTTTTGTCTCTCACCAACACTTTTGTCTCTCACCCTTACAGTAGACCGTCATCTCCTCAAGCCACTGAACCATCCATGCACACTACTCTGCATCATTATCTGCAACATGTTCATTTATCAAAATGTTTCATTTCTAGATCCACACTTCTGTTGCACTAGTTTCTACTTTCTCTTCTCAGCATGGTAACAACTCAATGGTAATTTGAAAATTGATAGCCAAGACAGGCACTGTTATGGAACCCATTAGGAAGAAGAAATCAGGTAAGGCCCATGAATACTTGAAGAAGGAGAGTCATGAACATTGAGGAACACTGACATAGAATGGAGAGAAGTAGAGAAAATCAGCAAGTACAGGGGCTGGAGATGCCATGTTTATGCTCTAATGAGGGATTGACAATTTGTGGATGGTGAATGTAACCAAATAGAAGCCGTGTACCTGCAGTAAGACTGTTAGTCATTGTCATAAGTTAGTCATATCTGTTAGTGCTACATTAACAGCATTATGTCTTCAGTTTATATTCATTAGAGACTTAACTGGATATATTGAAATGGTCCTGCAATTTTGTGTAATAAATTCTTTATTATGTCACTAGAAGAGTCTGCTCTTGGTTTCATATTTATATGTACATATGTTTGAAAGCATGTATATGTTGTCTTGTATGAAGTTGCTGAACTGAAAGTAGTTAGTGACTTATAACTTACTGAACTGAGAGTAGTTAGTGATTTATAACTTGCTGAACTGCTGACATCAGGATCAGAAAACCAGAACTGATCAAGATCTATCCATTTATTGTTAGAATTATCTTCACAAGACCTGTAAAAGGAAAATGGTTGCAAGAGGTATATCCAAATTACACAGATGGAATAACTTCTACCAGAGTCAGTGTTCCAACTATCCAAATTACACAGATGGAATAACTTCTACCAGTGTCAGTGTTCCAACTATCCAAATTACACAGATGGAATAACTTCTACCAGTCTCAATGTTCCAACTATCCAAATTACACAGATGGAATAACTTCTACCGGTGTCAGTGTTCCAACTATCCAAATTACACAGATGGAATAACTTCTACCAGTGTCAGTTTTCCAACTATCCAAATTACACAGATGGAATAACTTCTACCAGTCTCAATGTTCCAACTATCCAAATTACACAGATGGAATAACTTCTACCAGTGTCAGTGTTCCAACTATCCAAATTACACAGATGGAATAACTTCTACCAGTGTCAGTGTTCCAACTATCCAAATTACACAGATGGAATAACTTCTACCAGTCTCAATGTTCCAACTATCCAAATTACACAGATGGAATAACTTCTACCAGTGTCAGTGTTCCAACTATCCAAATTACACAGATGGAATAACTTCTACCAGTGTCAGTGTTCCAACTATCCAAATTACACAGATGGAATAACTTCTACCAGTGTCAGTGTTCCAGCTATTCAAATTACACAGATGGAATAACTTCTACCAGTCTTAATGTTCCAACTATCCAAATTACACAGATGGAATAACTTCTACCAGTCTCAATGTTCCAACTATCCAAATTACACAGATGGAATAACTTCTACCAGTCTTAATGTTCCAACTATCCAAATTACACAGATGGAATAACTTCTACCAGTCTCAATGTTCCAACTATCCAAATTACACAGATGAAATAACTTCTACCATTTGTATTACAAGTTTATCAATTAATCACCAGCCTATGTCACTGTAACCTAGCAAATATGACAGGAGAACATGTCCTACAAGGCTCTTTCCATCCTGCAGACTTCAGGAAAAGGATGTGAGCTTCAACAATAATACTTTAGAAAAAGGATGGGAGCTTCAACAAAAAGACTTTAGAAAAAGGATGGGAGCTTCAACAATAAGACTTTAGGAAAAGGATGGGAGCTCATTGAGGAGAAAGTGGGCTTTTTTAAACCTCTAGAAAAACACGTCAAAAGTAAGAATTTGGCACAGTTCTGTGGGAGGGTAAGCACAGGAAATTATTGAAGTTATTCTGGCGGCTTGGCAAGAGTATGAATGGCACAATTAAGAATAATGGTTTTCGTGACTTCCTGGGCTTAGATCTTACCTGGCAGAGAACGGACGAAAAAAGGGTAGAGCGCTATTCTCTCAGCAGAGCCATCAAAAGTGTAGAGCGCTATTCTGTCAGCAGAGCCATCAAAAGGATATGGTGGATTTGCTACGGCTGCCATCTCTGACAAGTGTCTATCTATCTATCTATTAGCCTTTCGAGCCGTAGCCGGCCCATAGGGCGTAGACCAAGATACTCCATCTGAATTTTTGTTCTAGCAGTTTTCAATTCTTTTAAAGATATTTAATCAAATCTCGCCATTTGTCTCTGTTCTGTGCAAGCAGCTCTATCTCATTGAGGGAGCCGATTCCTCCTGCTCTTGCCTCTCTCATCAATGTTCTTCTCAGCGTCTCTCTGGGTCTTCCTCTTTTTCTTTTACCTGTTGTTTCCCACATGAGGGCTTGCTTTGCTATTCGGTTATTATCTCTTCTCATCTGTTGGGTGTAGAGCATGGAAATTGATTAAGTTACAGCAAAGTAGCCACGTTATGTCGTGGATTAAAAAAAGGGTGCACCAAGTCTAGATTGCATTTGGTACGAGGACAACGTGTCTCGTGGAAGAACTAGTGAGTATAACGGCAGTATCTTCTTCTTCTTCTTCTTTCCTTCCTCATCTGCCTTTCAGCGTCGAGGGGAGATATAATTTGCGGTCTTTTGCTCTTCTGTTCGCATCTGCTGCTATTATTTGGTTATGGGAGGCCCCGGTATCACTGCAAAGGAATCTTCATCAAGGCCAGCTCCTTGTCGTGGGGATGGGGCTTAACAGTCACCAGAGACTGAAAACTATGACTGGCCAGGCCTTCCTACACCCGAGCAAGACCACAGTCTGCTCTAGCAAGTTTAAGTGCTGAAGTCGGAGGCAACCAGCCAAAAGACGCACTACAACAATCAGGATACCACGCACTCACGCCAATTGGAAGTATGTCTATAACTGCAAATCGATATGGCACTCGCCCTGTGATGGACACTCAGGCAGGTTCAGCGCCGGGCCCTCAGCCTCGAAAGGGCCCAACCTCTATTACTGGATGTCCTTCTCAACCGTTCTGTGGAGTCAGTGGGGCGAGAGAATAGAGCTACTGGACAATCCAAAATAAGACCACTCAAAATAATGCACTGGAATGCTGAAGGCATCAACAGCAAAAGAGATGGGTACAGTAAAAAGATAGAATTAGAAAATATCCTGCATGAAGAACAAGTACGCATATGCTATATGATCGAAGTTAGATCAGGTGTAAGACAGGGGTGCGTACTATCCCCCCTACTGTTTATTACATACATGGACCATATATGCAAGCTAGCCAACCCATCAGAGACAGAGGAGATCAACGAGCTTCTATTTGCAGACGACCAGGCACTAATACATGAAACAATAGAAGACCTACAAGAACACTTAAACAAACTCAACATCTTAGGAACAAAATACAACATGAAAATCAACATCAACAAAACAGAAGTCATGAATGTCGCCAAAAATAAACAGAACATCAACATAACTATAGAAGGCAGACAACTAAAACAAGTAGAGGAATTCAAATGCCTAGGAAGTCTAATGACAAACGACAATTCCCAAACAGCAGAGATAGAATCAAGATGCAACAAGCTTGTCAAATCATCGGACAGTTATCACCACTATTGTCCAACAAGGAAATAACTCTGGAGGCAAAACGAGCACTATACAATACAATCTTCATCCCAACGTTGTGCTACCAATGTCAGACCTGGACTCTAGATGCAAGAACAATAAGAAAAATAACCTCTACAGAGATGAAATGTGTTAGACGAATGACAGGAAACAGTCTGAGAGATAAGATCAGAAATGAAGAACTGAGAAAAAAGCTAGGAATAGCCCCAGCCATAGAATATATAAGGAAACAACAGATAAAATGGTTCGGCCACGTGACAAGGCAGAAAGAACAAAACACAACACAACGAGCCTTCAACAAACGTTGTGAGATCAACAGACCCAAGGGTCGACCACGAAAAAGATGGATCGATGGAATATTAGAAGCACTAGGAAACATAACAGCAGCAGAGGCGAACAGAAGAGCAAAAGACCGCAAATTATATCTCCCCTCGACGCTGAAAGGTATATGAGGAAGGAAAGAAGAAGAAGAAGAAGAAAGGACAACATCAATGCATGTCAGATTGAAGTGTATATGGATGGGACGGAATATCAAATATTGCACCTCAGGACAGAAAATACAGACTTTCACTTACTTAACTACTACTGTCCGAGTGACCGCCCACTAGCACTAGACACAATTACATTACAAGAAAGAATAATTGTATGTGGAGACTTTAACAGCCATTCGCAGAGCTGGGGCTATGAACATATGGACAAGAGAGGTGAAGAACTTGAAAATTAGCAGAATGACAATGGACTTATACTATTAAACCAGACAACAGATCCACCAACATTCTACTCCAGATCATGGCATACCACATCTACACCAGACCTTGCTTTCCATTCACCAGACCTGGATTGGAATATCACACATATTTTTGGGAAACAACTTGAAGGCAGCGACCACCGACCAGTCTTTTTAGTGGTACAAAATAAGGCCATCAGGGAGAGCAGCACTCTCTCCAGATGGAATTACAAAAAGGCAGACTGGAAAATGTATCAACACTACACCAGTGTATTGACTAAAGATATAAATACAGATAGAGACATCAACAAAATAGTTGATGAATTCAGTAGACTAATAATACAAGCTGCCAGTGAAACAATACCCAGAGGGGCATGGAAACACTACAAACCATACTGGAGTAGTGAACTAGAGCAACTGTACAATGACATGGAAACATCTCGAAGGCAAGCAGAAAATAACCCTTGCCAGGAACACCACAATAACTATCAGCATGCTAAAGCCAAATTTCAACGGGCTAAACTACAAGCTAGACGGAGAAGCTGGAAAGAGAAAACAGAGTCCTTGAATCTTGAACGAGACACAAGAAAAGTGTGGAAGCTTGTAAAACAGCTGAATGATGAGGGTACAGAAAGGAACACCAAAATTACACTGAAGAAGGATGGAAACATCCTAGCAGGTAAGCATGCAGCAAATCACTTTGCAGACTCCTTTGCAAATGACAATAATATTGAAATTAGCCTAGAGAAACGACAAGAGACCCGTTAAAAACAACACAATGCAAGACAAGAAGATATCACACATGAAGTCATGGAAATACCCATTACACAAAGAGAGCTAGAGCTGGCAATATCCAAATTAAAAATGAAAAAGTCACCGGGCAGTGATGGAGTGTCAAATGAAATGATTAAGAACTTGGGAACTGCAGCTAAAGCAAAACTACTGCAGATCTACAACATTTGCTGGATCACAGGTAGAGTGCCACAGACATGGAAAGACGCAATTATGATACCATTACTAAAGCCAGGAAAAGATGGTTCAACGACATCCAGCTATAGACCAATCAGCCTTACAAGCTGTTTGTGTAAAACAATGGAACGTATAATCAATCTCAGACTGCAGTGGTACCTGGAAAGTGAAAATCTCCTTGTCCCACAACAAGCAGGCTTTAGACAGTGTTACTCTACCGAAGATCAGGCAACCTATCTTTGCCAGGAAATTGAAGATGCGTTTCAAGAAAAGAAAATGGTACTAGCAGCATGGATAGACCTAAAGAAAGCATTTGATAAGGTATGGAAGGAAGGGCTTTTGAAGAAACTGAGAAATTATAGAGTAAATGACAGGATGTACAAATGGATCAAAGCATACCTGCATAACAGGAGAGCCATAGTGCAACTGGATGGTCTTAAGAGTAAGAAGGTCTTACTGCGCCAGGGCGTTCCACAGGGAGGGGAACTATCTCCAACACTTTTTCTGATCTACATCAATGACCTCGTTACTGAACTACCACATGGCATCAAAGTGGCAATGTATGCAGATAACTTGGTAATGAGGTGCTCAGAGGAGTATGCAACAGTGGCCTCCAAATTGCTACAAAGAGCTATGAATGCACTGAATTCATGGACAAATAGATGGTGTATCAGTATCAATACAGACAAATGCAGTACTACACTTTTCACTCTCTCCCCGAAACAAAAAACAGGAGCCATCTACATAAACAATGAGCCTGTGAAAGAAGACATACAAGCTACATATCTCGGAGTTACGTTTGATAACAAACTATCTTGGAAACAGCAGATAAATAAGGCAACCCAAAAAGCAAGGAGGAAATTGGCTATTCTAAGAAAGTTGTGTGGAACCACATGGGGTAAAGTAAAGTAAAGTACCCCCGTCACGCCAAGTGGCGTATAGGGAATATGGTGTTAGTGACCCTATATTTTACAGACCTTCAGCACATGATTTTTGGGGTAATGTGGTCGGTATTACGCCCGTGCTGCTTTACTTTCCCAGAAAAAATCCGGTACCCATTTAAGGCTGGGTGAACCCGGAGCCGTCGGTTGGGATCGAACCCTACCCCTTGTCCGTAGTAGTGCAGTTCACTAACCACTGAGCTATCGCGGCTCCCACTAATTTTTAGGGAATTAGTAAAACCCAGGTGTCCTCGCCAGGGTACGAACCCCGGCTGTTGCCGTGGTAAGCCAACCGCCTATCGATTGCGCTAACCGGACACCCTAACCACATGGGGTGCGAGTGGGAAAATACTCAGTAAAGTTTACCAACAGAGTATACGCCCACATTTAGAATATGGATCATTCGCATGGTGCTCAGCATCAAACCATACTGCAAGAGCTGGATAAAGTACAAAGCCAGGCACTTAGGGTCATCACAGGAGCAATGAAATCAACACCAATATTGGAGATGGAGAAATTGTGGAGGATACCAGCACTTAGAGAACGGAGGGACACAAAGGTGCTGATACAGGCAGAAAAATTTGCATGAGACATCCAATGAAGGACCGATTCCAAAATCTTGCATTGGGACGACTTAAGAAAAGTAGTTTTATCCACCAAGCCAAGCGTATTAGTAGACAAACACCAGACATGCCATGTCGTTTCCTGTATGAATTTTACTGTCTTTTGTCATTCTTGCAGTGGCCCATATAGTTTTGTTTGTAGTGTTGTATCTATGGGCCAATGGATTTTCCTCAGTCTACTATATTCAGTGCAGTCTTGAAGTATGTGTTCAGCAGTCTGGGGTGCCTGTCCACATGTACAAATAGTTGATGTGCCGATCTTGAATTTTGTATACATGTGACTATGGAGTCGATTGTGTCCTGTTCTTAGGCGTATAATGATAACTTGTTCATATCTATTCATATTATGAAAGGCATCCTGATTTGGGGCTTGTGGTCCTCTGATTGATTTGATTATCCGTTTCTTATGATGGTATGTAACCCGTGTATCTAGTTGTGTGCCTGTTGAACCTTCCTTTGCCAACTGATCTGCTTTCTCATTTCCTGGTATTCCACAGTGAGACGGGATCCACTGCAGGGCAACCCTGTGGTGCTTGCAGAGTTCAGTCAATAAGGTCTGCAGATGTGGTAATTTTCTGGATTGTAGTGCCTGGAGGACTGATCTTGCATCCGTCAAAAACACTACAGTCTGTGGGCTAAGATTCAGCAGTTTTTCTATTGCCAACTTTATTGCTTGTATTTCTGCATCATAATTGTGACAATATTTCCCTGTTGCTATTTTATTCATATCCCTAGTGTTATTTGGGTACTCTATATATGCACCTGCTCCCCCATTCTTTACTGCATTCTGTGCTGATCCATCTGTGTACACACGGATCCATAGGTCTTGTGGGTATTCTTCATCCAGGAAACTGAGAGTTATTGTTTTTCGCTGTAGACTATTTTGTTCCTCTTTGTCAACTATTCCTTTCACTTCTGTCCGTATTTGAACTGATAATCCTGATTCATCTGTCCAGTGAGTCTGTTCTGGTATGGGCAGTAGGGGGTTAACCACTCTTAGCATGTCTGGTGTTTGTCTACTAATACGCTGGGCTTGGTGGATAAAACTGCTTCTCTTAAGTCGTCCCAATGCAAGATTTTGGAATCGGTCCTTCATTGGATGTCTCGGTATGCATACAAATTTTTCTGCCTGTATCAGCACCTTTGTGTTTCTCCGTTCTCTCAGTGCTGGTATCCTCCACAATTTCTCCATCTCCAATATTGGTGTTGATTTCATTGCTCCTGTGATGACCCTAAGTGCCTGGTTTTGTACTTTATCCAGCTCTTGCAGTATACTTGATTTGTCAAAAAGGGACTGTTGCCGGCGTACAGCATCGCTTTAGCGGAGTAGATGTAATAAGAAGATCATCACTTTTACTTTAACGCATAAAAGTACAACGGAGAACCGAAATTAATCAGATTCCGAATGCACTTACTGCAGCGATCAAGAGAACGTGACCTAGATCCCACCATCTTTACAACGGAAGTTGTAAATGTTATGTTTCCTAGTGCTTCTGATATTCCATCGACCCATATTTTTCGTGGTCGACCCTTGGATCTGGTGTTCTCACAACGTTTGTTGAAGGCTCGTTGTGTTGTGTTTTGTTCTTTCTGCCTTATCACGTGGCCAAACCATTGTATCTGTTGTTTCCTTATATATTCTATGGCGAGGGCTATTCCTAGCTTTTTTCTCAGTTCTTCATTTCTGATCTTATCTCTCAGACTGTTTCCTGTCATTCGTCTAAAACATTTAATCTCTGTAGATGTTATTTTTCTTATTGTTCTTGCATCTAGGGTCCAGGTCTGGCATTGGTAGCACAACGTTGGGATAAAGATTGTATTGTAGAGTGCTCGTTTTGCCTCCAGAGTTATTTCCTTGTTGGACAATAGTGGTGATAACTGTCCAATGGTTTGACAAGCTTTGTTGCATCTTGATTCTATCTCTACTGCTTGTGAATTATCGTTTGTCCCTAAACTTCATAGGTATTTGAATTCCTCTACTTGTTTTAGTTGTCTGCCTTCTATATTTATGTTGATGTTCTGTTTATGTTTGGTGACATTCATGACTTCTGTTTTGTCGATGTTGATTTTCAAGTTGTATTTTGTGCCTGAGCTTTTGAGTTTGTTTAAGTGTTCTTGTAGGTCTTCTATTGTTCCATGTATTAGAGTGCCTGGTCGTCTGCAAATAGAAGCTCGTTGATCTCCTCTGTCTGATGGGTTGGCTAACTTGCATATATAGTCCATGTGTGTAATAAACAGTAGGGGGGGGGATAGTACGCACCCCTGTCTTACACCTGATCTAACTTCGAAGTGGTCTGTGTATCCTGCTGTTGTTCTGACCCTGCAGCTGCTGTTGATGTAGAGATTTCTAATTAGGTTGGTTAGATGACATGTCAACTAAACTAAACTTGATGAGAAATTGTATGGCAAGAATGAAACCATAAATACGTTAGACAGAAAGTCGAACTGAACGCTGAAGAAAAACAGAAGTTATATTCAGCTCAGAATATTTACTTCAGCCCAGCTCATGACACAAACAGTAGTTTCAAACAAATAACGTTTTTTATTTTTTAAGGAAATGGCACAAGCGCATTTGGTTTAACGCTGTCGGTGTGTGGGCTATTGGTCGTGTCGTCAACGACTTATAATATGTATAATATAAACTTATAATATAATATGTTTCCTTCTGTTTTCACCAAATCTTATTGTGACTCACTATTTTATAAACACGTCATTTCGTTTGCTGAAGAAGACATGAGAGACTGGCAAGCTTTGTCGGGCTGATATTCTAAATGTTCTCACGGAGTCGGGACAAATAAATGACACATCCAAACAATCTACAACCTTGTAGACCTCAAGTGCATCAAGTCAAATGTGCTGCTGTCAAACAGAAATACGATGTGGCGAGCCAATAAGACTGACAAACCTACAATTGAACTGGGGTAGTCGATCGGTAATATTGAAGAGGAGATTTGAACACCAATGGGATTATCAAATGTACGGTGAGGCTTATATGTCGAGTTACTAACTGTTATCTCAAATTAATTTCTAGTCAAAACATAACGTTTGTTTTTAGTAACATTTTTGTTTACCGTAAGCCTGCCCTTTTGTGGTATATTTACGGACGGTGTCACTCCTTAGGTATGTCAGTGATGACCGAATTGTTTATGTAAGAGGCTAAAATATGTGGTTATCATCTTGTGTGGTGACCGGAGACACCATTCCTTTAATTTCTCGATCCTCAGTCTTTTGTGAAGAACAGCGCGTGTTCATTTTTTTGCCTTTTCGTTGAGACAGATTTATTTCGAATTTAAATTTATCTTGCTGTTGTTAATTAAAAATAAAAATATTGAATAACTGCCGCTTACTTTCAATATGTGTATATATATTTTACAAAACCTAACAGTGAAAATTGCACATTGATTTAAACGCTGCATAGCTTGAGAAGCACTGCTATAGTCAACTTGCCAGATTTAACACAATTTCTGCCTTTAATTTATTTACCAATTGGTGGCTAAAATATATCGATATTTGCGCGCTGTGTTTTGAGATCAAACGTTCTTTTTTTCTAATGACTTATTTTTACATTTTATCCATTTTTTTCTAGACAAACCAAAGCATGATTATTGCTAAAACATTAGTCTAACTTATAGTTAGGTTTCTCTTACTTTGTATAAAGCAAAAAAAAAAAAAAAAGAAGAAGAAGAAAGGAACACTTTAAAATAACCCGAGTAAGAGTAAGAGAAATTGCCTATATATGTATGTTTGCCTGAACTTTACCATCCCATCCATAAAATGAGAAAACCATGCTCTACCAGGTCTATGTAGCTCTTGTGTACGCCTACCTACATTTGTCGAATGGATATTATATTTAATACATTATATTATATTTGTATGGTAATTTTCCGTTTGCCGTTTCAAGCTGACATAAAACACTGTGGGATCAAAAGAACAGTCAACATTAATTAATCGACGATGTACCAAAGTCACTACTTTAAAGCTAACATTTCCAGGAAGCCCTACAAACATCCTTATATCTCAACAGTAGTCTGTCCTTTTGGTATCTTTCCGTCCTTAAGTTCGCCATACAATATTTGTTTGGGAATACGAATGTTTATGGAGAACCTTTGTGTCCTACTAAAACGAAATGGTTGAATCTCTTCCTGCTATCAGAAAATACAAATAAAAAGATTGTATCTATCATTGAAAGCAAACTTTCTTTCACAACCAAAACAAGTGTTCACACAACAGTAAGAAACTTCTTTGAAGATGAACTGGCAGAGTATATATGTATATGGACCTTTTCGTCTTGTCAGATGGTCTAGTGGAGGCTATTGTGTATTATTTTTAGGTTTTGTTTTTGTCGAACATTCTACCAATGTTTGACAAACACACACGGCCACAGAATGAACAAGTCTGGCCCACTGATCCACAGGGTTTTCCATCCTTTTTCATGAGTCTTTTCTCTTCTAAGTTTTGCCTTAGCGCAGTCTCAAATGATGCTATATATCTATATATCCATCCATCCATCCATCCATCCATCCATCCATCCATCCATCCATCCATCCATCCATCCATCCATCCATCCATCCATCCATCCATCCATCCATCCATCCATCCATCCATCCATCCATCCATCCATCCATCCATCCATCCATCCATCCATCCATCCATCCATCCATCCATCCATCCATCCATCTATCTATCTATCTATCTATCTATCTATCTATCTATCTATCTATCTATCTATCTATCTATCTATCTATCTATCTATCTATCTATCTATCTATCTGTTGACCTTTCGAGCCGTAGCCGGCCCATAGGGCATAGACCAAGATACTCTTTCTCTTATCTAAATTTGTATTCTAGCAGTCTCAATCCTTGTAAAGATCTTTTATCAAATCTCGCCATTTGTCTCTGTTATGTGCAAATAACTCTATCTCATTGAGGGAGCCGATTCCTGCTGCTCTTATGATGTTATACCATTCCTTCCTTATACATGCTCTCCATGATGTGGTTCTGATGTCTACATTCCAATGTCTTTGAAGATGAACTGGCAGAGTGGTACCTATGGTTCTAATGTCTATATTGTAATGTCTACATTCTAATGTCTATATTGTAATGTCTACATTCTAATATCTATATTGTAATGTCTACATTCTAATGTTTATATTGTAATGTCTACATTCTAATTTCTTCTTCATCCCATAATCCTGGGTGTCGTTGGGCACTACTGAAAGACATCATCAACTTTCTACATTGATTTCTACAAATATTTATTAAATAAACATCATCAACTTTCTCCACTGATTTATACAAATATTTATTAAATAAACATCATCAACTTTCTCCACTGATTTATACAAATATTTATTAAATAAACATCATCAACTTTCTCCACTGATTTATACAAATATTTATTAAATAAACATCATCAACTTTCTCCATAGATTTCTACAAATATTTATTAAATAAACATCATCAACTTACTCCATTGATTTATACAAATATTTATTAAATAAACATCATCAACTTTCTCCACTGATTTATACAAATATTTATTAAATAAACATCATCAACTTTCTCCATAGATTTCTACAAATATTTATTAAATAAACATTATTAGAACTTCTTCACTTCTGCTAATTTCAGTACCAAGCCCTAACGCAAATGTGGGGAGGTTACTTTCTCTACTCAATTCTCGGTGGACCAGGGAGCGAAATATCTATGTCTAGATTTTATTGAAGGAATTAATATCTTTACAGCATATTCCCATTATTGGGGTCTGTCGATGTGGGGTGGGGGGGGGGTGGGGGGGGAGGAGCCCATTGTAGGACCGGAAAAAAGGCCGTTTGTCCAGAGCAGTCTGTTAATTTCATCCAATAGAGGACTTGATGCTTGTTAAATGTAATTTGAGATATCTATCTTTTGTTGATTTCCACAAGTATTTGCAGGATAACAAACAACATGCATAACTCGAACAATGTGGGCAATCATAGAAGTACCAGCAATCATAGAAGTACCATCAATCATAGAAGTACCATTAATAATAGAAGTACGAGCAATCATAGAAGTACCATCAATCATAGAAATACCATCAATCATAGAAGTACCAGCAATCATAGAAGTACGAGTAATCATAGAAATACCATCAATCATAGAAGTACGAGTAATCATAGAAATACCATCAATCATAGAAGTACCATCAATCATAGAAATACCATCAATCATAGAAGTACGAGCAATCATAGAAGTACCAGCAATTATAGAAATACCATCAATCATAGAAGTACCAGCAATCATAGAAGTACCATCAATCATAGAAGTACGAGTAATCATAGAAATACCATCAATCATAGAAGTACCATCAATCATAGAAATACCATCAATCATAGAAGTACGAGCAATCATAGAAGTACCAGCAATTATAGAAATACCATCAATCATAGAAGTACCAGCAATCATAGAAGTACCATCAATCATAGAAATACCATCAATCATAGAAGTACCAGCAATCATGGAAGTACCAGCAATCATAGAAGTACCAGCAATCATATAAATATATGTATATATATATATATAAGCTTGTGCATCATATGTAAAATTTAATTTAATTAATGAGACTCTTAGTGTTTTTTCCCCACAATATTCAGTATTTAAAATAAATGCTACATTATCATATCGTTTTTTAGTGAATGAGAGAGTGAGAGAGGGGAGGTGAATCCTTCGTTTTCATATATACTTTTTTCTTATACAATTTCTGTTTTAAACAAATCTGGTAACTCTGCAAGAGAAGTATCCCCCCCCCCCCCCCCCCAGTGTTGTTCTATGTCACGAACCCCGTCCTGATGCTAACAACATATCCACATACCAATTCCTAACGTTTCGGGGTCTCTGTGCACGATGAAAAATTAATTCGAATAAACATGATAACAATGAAATTCATTAAATTTAAATTAATTACATTGACATTAAGCTCTACAAGTTAATAGACGCTTAAACCCACGTAAACCAGATTTTTTTTCTGTGAAGTAAAGGCGGCCTGGCGTGATACCGACTACATCAACAAAAAATGTGCCGTGGTCATAGAAAAATATGGTCACTAACACCATATTTCCCATACGCCTATCAAGGCGTGGAGGGAACCTTTACTTAAATCAGATTCATCATCATCATTGAGTGCCGTCTCCGCATCGAAAGTTGGCTACCATGGAGCGCCATTCCACTCTGTCTCTTGCTTTGATGGTGCAGGTTGTCATAGGCTGACTTGTCCATCTTTTGATGTTACTCGTCCATGTTAGTCTTGGTCTGCCTCTGCCTCTTTTACCTTGTATTTTCCCTTCCAATATTACTTTTATTAGACTGTTGTGTCTTTTAACATGACCAACAAATTTCATTTGTCTTTCTCTAATTGTGTTTAGTAGTTCTTTTTTCACTTTTAGTTGTTTTAAAACTTCTTCGTTTGTTTTCTTTTCTTTCCATCCAATTCTTCTACAAATCCACATTTCAAAGGCCTCAATTTTCTGTTCTGTTTTCTGGTCTAATGTCCATGTTTCTGCACCATACAGGAATATTGAGAAGATGTAACATTTTGCTATTCTTAGTTTTAGCCCTGGTGTTATTTGTTTTGATGTTAGTATATTTTTCATGGCCTTGAAATTACTTTTTGCCATACCTATTCTTTTATTTATTTCAGTTGTACATTTTCCATCACTGGTTATAGTATGTCCCAGGTAGTTGTAGTTCTGAACTGTCTCTAGATGTATTCTTTCAACTTTGATATTTAATTGTAGGTCTTGAGAATTTTCTTTGTTTACGATCATAGTTTTAGTCTTTTTGATATTCATATCTAGTCCATATTTTTTGCTTGTCATGTTTATTACATTAAGTAATTGTTGTAGATCTTTAGGATTTTCTGCTAGTAGAACAGTATCATCAGCATATCTTAGGTTATTGATTATCTTTCCATTAATGTTTAGGCCTGGTATCTCTGAGATGTTTTTAAAGATTTGCTCAGTGTAAAGATTGTACAAGCTTGTTTATAGTATGCATCCTTGTCTTACTCCTCTTTTTATATAATGTGTATTCTATCAGATTAGTTTATTTTTATTTTTTTTTCTTCAGAGATGAAAAAAAAAAAAAGGAACAGCCAAACTGGCATAACGAGAAAAGGTATCCTGTCAGGTGTGCGTCACTACAGGTGGGTGGCAGTGAGGGCCGAGGTGTCTAGAGGAAGGAAGTCACAGTCTGTGGATGCCAACATCATGACGATATGAAGCTGGATTTGGTCGCTGTAGCGGCTACACTACTAGCAGTAGCCATCGTTATAGGATGGATGTTTTCGTGGTTTATTCATGTTATTTCTATATGTTTTGGGTAAGTAAACAATCTCAGTGTGTGGATCATTTCTGTTGTATAAACTGACTGTAACTAACATCTCTGTGTAAACACCCGCTTCCGTCCGCCCAATAACATGACGACAAGAGAATTAGTTTAGACAAACTACTTGACATTTCCGCAACGCTGAAACCGGTGGGCGGTGGTTACAGATTTTAATTCTCTTCCATTGTAGAAAACGGGATGGTTTTTAAACTCTTATTTAGTCACCTGCCCTGCCCTATACTAATTCTATACACTACTCATGAACAACTAAAATAATTTAAAAAAAAAAACATTTAGTAGTTAGCTCATATTATAATTTTAAGAATTAGTATTGATTAGACAATTTTATTTAAAAAAATTGTTACTGTGGCCTTGCCTTGCCTTATCAATCATTTTATCTTTGAAAATATTTACATAATTTGCCTACCTGAACCGAATCCACCCGTCAAAAAACCGATGTTTGTTCTTTCGGCAAACAAGTAACGCAAATACTGTGTGAGTGTGTGAGCGTGTCTAGTCTATGTTATGATTATGTTTTAGATTAGGACTGTTAGGTAATTTTAATGAGCTCAGAATAATGCAATATGTATGACATGCTGCGGTTATGCTGCATGTATGTTGCGGTTATTTGGGCTTAGTAGATAGTCCAATACACAATTGGTGGTAATTTTATCTAGCACTTACTTTACTGTCTTTACCTTGCTTCCAGAAATAATAATTAGATTAAGTAGTAATAGATCCATCCACTAATAATTTATCTTAACAATTATTATACGTTTGGCCCATATATATATATATATATAGCCATGGATGGATAGTCAGTGACCATTTAATTTGGATCTGCAATTCAGAAGTATTCTACCACTCTAGTCTACCCTGTCTAGTCACTCAGGAGGAATCCAAGCAATGAACAAGCGGCACTGCTGGTTTCAAGGGTACCCCTAGTAGTTTTTGATTTAGAGTTTACTATGAAATAAATGTTAAAGGTCTCATTGAGAGTAAAACTGATTGAAAAAATGCAGTAAATACCGTGGCTAGTTGGTTGAACTTGGTTCAGACAAGTGGGATGGGGCAGCTGGAGGATGGATTATTAGTGTTACTAGATGGCTACAAGAAACATCAGCTTGCATGTTTAGCAAAATATCAGCTTGCATGTTTAGCAAAATATCAGCTTGCATGTTTAACAAAACATCAGCTTGCATATTTAGCAAAATATCAGCTTGCATGTTTAACAAAACATCAGCTTGCATATTTAGCAAAATATCAGCTTGCATGTTTAACAAAACATGTTTAACAAAACATTAGCTTGCATGTTTAACAAAACATTAGCTTGCATGTTTAACAAAACATCAGCTTGCATGTTTAACAAAACATCAGCTTGCATGTTTAACAAAACATTAGCTTGCATGTTTAACAAAACATCAGCTTGCATGTTTAACAAAACATTAGTTTGCATGTTTAACAAAACATCAGCTTGCATGTTTAACAAAACATCAGCTTGCACGTTTAACAAAACATCTGCTTGCATGTTTAACAAAACATCTGCTTGCATTTTTAACAAAACATCAGCTTGCATGTTTAACAAAACATCTGCTTGCATTTTTAACAAAACATCAGCTTGCATGTTTAACAAAACAACAGCTTACATGTTTAACAAAACATTAGCTTGCATGTTTAACAAAACATCAGCTTGCATGATTAACAAAACATCAGCTTGCATGTTTAACAAAACATCAGCTTGCATGTTTAACAAAACATCAGCTTGCATGTTTAACAAAACATCAGCTTGCATGTTTAACAAAACATCAGCTTGCATGTTTAACAAAACATTAGCTTGCATGTTTAACAAAACATTAGCTTGCATGTTTAACAAAACAACAGCTTGCATGTTTAACAAAACATCAGCTTGCATGTTTAACAAAACATCAGCTTGCATGTTTAACAAAACATCAGCTTGCATGTTTAACAAAACATTAGCTTGCATGTTTAACAAAACATCAGCTTGCATGTTTAACAAAACATCAGCTTGCACATTTAGCGTCATATTTTGGGGAAGGACTAAGGAGCCATGTTATAGCAGTGGTCATTTGGTAGCAAGAGGTTGCATTTGATCCTGATTGACAACTTGTAGGTTCTTTCTTCTTTCCCTTTGTCCATCTGCAGTTGCATTGAAGCATTGCACTTATATAATATAATCTGATGTCTGCAGATGTACTAATGCTTGTTCTAGGTTCACCCTGTCTTGAATGAGTGTTGGTTTTTTTTTTTTTGTGAGAAACAAAACCACTGATGTAGTGCTGACCCAAAATATGGTAGTCACATAAATATTTGTACTAACAGTCCATTGGGGTTCTGATGGGACTCTTCCTTTTGCCTTCTATTTTTTCTTGAAGGTCTGATAATCCATGGGTCTGCTGTAAGTTCATTGAAACACAATGTGATAGTAACAAAGAGGTGTACCAGAAAGCAGCAACTGACAACACATGCAGGATATTTGTTGCCTATTTCAATTATTTCCATCATCTAAAGGGAAAGTGTGTGTGTGTGTGTGAGAGAGAGAGATTGCACAAAAGTGGTAAATTTAAATGTTAAGGGGAAGAAGGCATGGTATGGTATATGTTTTATATCTTCAACTTGTGATTGTAGATTTTCGTTTTGTAGAAATTTATTCTGACAATGTTTTTTCATCTCTAACAGAAATTCATGAAGTTATTGGAAAGAATAAGATTAGGTTGAATGCTATGTATCTCACCACAATCATCATTATAATTAAACACCCACATTTTTCTCTAAAAACCACTTAGGCCTACAGTTGTTTGAAGATATTTGTCTATATAGATATAATATATTCTATATATTTTCTATCCTCTCCACTCTTCTCTCTTTCTCTCACTCTCTTCTTCTTTCCATCTTTCCCTTATTTTTCTCATGTTCTTTAACACTCATTTGACCATTCTCTTTGTCTCTCTTTCTGCCTACATTTGTTTCTTCTCTAACTCTTTTTTTCTTCAATGTTTCTTCCTTTCCATTTTTTTTCTCACTCTCCTTTTTCTTGCTCCTCTCTTTTTCTTTATCCTTCCCTGTCTCCAACTCCCCCTTTCTATCATTCATCATCTTTTCCTCTCTTATTTGAATGCATGGTTCAAAATGGATTGTGTGATATAAGTGGTTTAGATATGAAAACTTCATGAACTGGCATGGATTTAAGGTCTTGATCATGTGCAGTTTTGTGGCAGCACACAAACAGAAAACGTCACAGCTTATAAGTCACTGATAATCATGGATAAGGGAGATATACTGGTAGCATTGGTCTCCCTTCAGTTGTATAATATCATCTGTCACCTTTAGACAGGGAGAATATACAATTTTATGTAAAACCAGATTTAAAAAAAGTTCAGGCTTATGTACAGCTAGTGTGCTATGGCAGTCAACAGTATTCATACACCATTTGTTGTCTGTAAAGGAACACGAGTACACGAAGGTTTGTCTCAAGTGTAGTGATGTTGATTCTTCATCATAAATTAAATCTTTCTATATTTCTATCACTCCTGCATCTTTATCTATTTCATATTTATCATATAACCATTATCCCACCCACAGATCTACAAATTTAATGAATTCTAAATGTAACATCAATGGGCTGTTGTGCACAAATCTTCATAATAATACTTCAGTTTGGTGATTATATAAAAGTGCATTGCCTGTCTGTCTATGATTATGTTCTATCTATCTATTGTCCTTTCAAGCTGAAGACGGCACATAGGGCAGAACCACAATCTCAAAAACAGAAACCTTGCATGCCAAAATGGCACATATTGCAGAGATCACTGTTCTAAAATCTATGGCGCTGTTTCCATAACAATACTTTTTACAATGACAGCTTGTCAAGCCATCGATCAACCTCCTTAGTCACCTCTTACAACATGCCTGGAAGGTCACAGTGTATGATTATGTTGGGCACATTTAATTACCATCTGAACATTTTGTTATCTTGTCACCTATGGTGATTTCCTTGACTGAAAAAAAATGAAATGAAAGGCAAGAAAAAAAAAGTAATATACCCCTTTCTTATCTCTCTCTCTCTGCGATCAGGACCCAATCAGAGTAGGATTCCAGCTCCTCACATGAACTCAGCTGTCAGGTTAGGTGTGTTACAAACAGAACATCACAATTAGAGTCTGCCAGATCCACTCTGATTGAACACCCGTTAAAAACGTTGCACTGTGTTCTACGCCAGTGGCCCAGTGCATCCGATTTCAGCCAGCATTTTATTCGGGTTTGCTTTCCCTAGCCTTTGATTGTCCCCAATCTTCCTGCAAGGCAGCAGGTGATCTTTTCTGTAGGGGGATTCTGCCCTTAGATGGTAGGCCCTCCCAGGTTTACGAGCACCATCTGCCCGAGTCACTAGAGGTGACTAACACAGACATGCACACACAAAGATATGAGATGTGACAAACACAGACATGCACATAGCGATACGAGGCATGACTAACACTGACATACATCAAGATATATGACACATGACTAACATAAACATGCACATAAAGATATGAGATATGACTGACATAGACATGCACCCACAAAGAAATTACACATGTCTAACATGGACATGCACACAAAGATATGAGATATGACCAACATAGATAGGCACACACAATGATATGAGATGTGACTAGCATAGCCATGCAAACACAAGGATATGAGATGTGACATACACAGACATGCACACACAAAGATATGACACATGACTAACACAGATACACACTAAGATATGAGATTTGACTAAACACATACACACTTAAAGATATGAGACATGATTAACACGGACACTCCAAGATATGAGATATGACTAACATGACACACACCAAGATATGAGCCATGGCCAGCACACACACACGCAGACAAGCCAAGATATGAGCCTTGGCTAGCAATGAAACACACCAAGAAATGAACCATGTCCAGCACAGAAAGAAAATATCCAGTACACATTAAGGTATCCGTATGCTTGGGTTTGTTGTAGTCGGCAGACTCTTCTTAACGTGGGAATCATCGACATACGAGACGCCGGCCCCCATGAACTGTTAACAGATATCGTCCAAACAGTTGTACGGAGATTTGAGAGTGCAGTCTGACCCGTAGAACGTTCCCTTGCATGAACAGATCCCGGTTGACTGTTCACAGGTGTCATTGAAACAGTGGTCAGGGCATTTGAGAGTGCAGTCTGGCCTGTAGTACGCTTCCTAGCGCGTACAGTCTGCTCTTTCTGTGTCACATATGATGTCACAGCCATCAGAACACGTCTGTTCGCACTGTAGCCAAAATTTCCATCAGGACAAGTGTCATCACAGGTATAGCCAGGATGTTTGCAATGTTGGCATTTTCTGGATTTTCCTCACATAAAGAACTGACACTAAGACAAGACCCGGAGCAGTCATGTTCATAGATCCCATGTGAACAGTTGCCGTGACACGTACCGATGATGACAGTGCAGCCTTTGCTACTCCCACCACACACTGTACAAAACGGCCAAGAATGCCCGTCCAGACAATAGGTGTCTGTAAATGTTTGCACCTCACACACCGTCAGTGCACTCTCGTCCTGCGAAAAGGTCGGTGAGAACTCAAACTTACTGTGTGCCATTATCGCTTGTATGGTAACTACAATAGTGTTCACAGAAATATTTGGGTATGATATATCATTATACTGGAACACTACACCGCCACTGTCAGAGAAAGCCTTTGGAGTGTCATTCTTTACCCGAATCATAGTGCTAGCTCGATGATAAATTCGAATGGTGTGAGTCTTCTGGGACGTGTCAAAGTTCAGATACCAGTAAACAGAATTGGTTCCACTTCTCAATTGTGTGTGTGTGTGCAGTCATTGTCATAAAGATTGGTCTTTGTTTTGCCATTAACTGCGGCCTCTGGTCCACATCCGTCCACTGTATATCAAGCATTAAATGTGTTGGTCTGGTTTGCGTTCTGTTTGAGAGCCACATTCCGACCCCCGCCAATGTAGATGGAGCAGATATTTGCAACTATCGCCCCTTCAATCCGTAACATGTTGATTAGACCATGAAACTGTCCGGATCTATAGGTCCAGATCCCTAGGAGTATTTGCAAACTAGATCAAAGTACTGACACTGGGGTCCGAAACGCTCTCGCCGACAACTGTCACCGTTTGTGCATGTCCCTGTAGCCCTGTCACAAACTGAGCGATTTTAGCAGTGACACTGCAGCGCTCAATTTGCCCCGAACCAACCGTCTACACAAGTTAGGCAGTTAGGTCATTAGCTTCCAATGTCGCAAACAAAGCCAGCAGAATAAAGACTTGATCTACAGCGGTGGTTAACGAAATGTGCACAAACAATTATTTCAAACCCGTGGTTACAATTCTAACAATCCGCCAACTCGCTGTGACAACAGACAGCGCGATGTTCAAGATCAGCATTGTATACACCACGGCTAGAACTCGGACGAACTTCCATCTTGGTGCGTCCCATGACGTCATCTTCCCCTTTCTTATAAAAAGTACAATTTTTACTGTTATTTGGAGCTAGTCTTGACATTTAGATGTGAATCCTGGACTGTCAGATGACACATACAATCATTGTTGAAGGTCACAGAAATGTTTTACAGAAGAATATAGGGAAAACAATCATCATCATCATGTGCTATACCAGCGTAGGCGATCATGTCCCTCCACAATCTTCTATCCACAGTGCATCTTATCAGTTCTGTTGTTGACTGTTTTCCATGCCATGACACCAAGCTATCCAGTATTTTTTCTCTTTGTCGTCCGCGATCTCTCTTTCCCTTTATTTTGCCAGTTGTAACCAAGTATTCCAACTTTCCTCTTCTCATGATGTGCCCAAAAAATGTTGATTGCTTCTTTCTGATGTTTTTTAAGAGCTCCCTTTTTGTGTTGACCTCTTTGAGAACTTCCTCATTGGTCTTTCTAGCTGTCCAGGGAACTTTCAACATTCTTCTGAGAAATCCCATCTCTGCGGCCTCCAATCATCTTTTCATTTGTTTGTCTATTTTGTTTGTCTATGAGAAAACAACTAAACAATTAAAAAGAGCAATAAGAATGTTCCAAAAGAGGTCAAAAGAAAAAGATAATTATTTCAATATCAGGAAAGAACAAATATAATTGGTTGGTTGCCATGTAATGAGAAGCGAACAGCTAGGATATCATGACAACTGGAAAAATCGAGGAAAGAGGAGATACAGAGAAACAGAGAGAGAAAATACATGGCAGTTTAAGAGAATGTACAGGGAAACAGAGAGAGAAAATACATGGCAGTTTAAGAGAATGTACAGGGAAACAGAGAGAAAATACATGGCAGTTTAAGAGAATGTACAGGGAAACAGAGAGAGAAAATACAAGACAGTTTAAGAGAATGTACAGGGAAACAAAGAGAGAAAATACATGGCAGTTTAAGGGAATGTACAGGGAAACAGAGAGAGAAAATACATGGCAGTTTAAGAGAATGTACAGGGAAACAGAGAGAGAAAATACATGGCAGTTTAAGAGAATGTACAGGGAAACAGAGAGAGAAAATACAAGACAGTTTAAGGGAATGTACAGGGAAACAGAGAGAGAAAATACATGGCAGTTTAAGGGAATGTACAGGGAAACAGAGAGAGAAAATACAAGGCAGTTTAAGAGAATGTTTTGGCAAGAAGTTAACAACTGAAGTGATAAACAGCTGTAGGTATAAGCTGAGGAGATACATGATCACCTACCCCAGTAGGCATTCTTCTTGATTATGATGATGCCATTTTATGCTGTAAACTGCAACAACTCATGTGTATCTTCTAATATTTTTCTCTTATTCTATTTCTCATGCTGCAGCCATGTATAATTTAATGCCAAGTTAAATTTAATATGATGAGTCAAGCCTACCATGTTGACCTACTTCATTAGCTTTTATCAAATGATGGAGTTAGCTAATTCTTGCACAGAGCTCACAAAAGGTGACTGAGTTCAACATGTTTTATTTGCACAGAATCATTTATTTTTCTTTCTTTGCAATTCATTTTTGTATGAAATGTTTGACAGCAGCTGCTGTTGCTAAGAACACTGGTGTTATAATTTATTGGCTTATCAAGGGTGAAGTTGGGTACAGCTGGTTTGTTTTTTCCTTCTGAGGTCATGTGTATAACAAATATTTTGTGCACACCATGTTGTTGGAATTGAAATGTTGTTTTGCCTTGTCCGTCCAGAAAAGAACATGAATTTAGCATAATTTATATTGTTCATTATAGTAAGTCTTTGATGTTTATGCATCAGCCTATGTGACTTTAGAACAATGCTTTTTTTTAAAAACTTTTCCATCACTTGATAAGTTAATTTCTACTCATTGAACTATGCTGGTTAACCTGTTTCTTTTTTCAACACAATGTGATGAAGTAAAGTCTTGGTTAGCTGTGATTCACTGGCTCTGAGAACTACTATATCAAATTGTTATATCATTTCATTAAATGATTTCAATTTTTGTTCAAATGGACCAGTTTTTAAAGCTTTATTTGTAATCACATTTTAGGCTTTAAGTTGCTACAATTGTGTACAACTATTGACAATTTCCTTTCACTCTTTATCTTACTTATTCACTTATTAATCATTAACAATAGACTTCATAAGTAAATGATGAATGTTTTATCCAAAATCATTTTGATTTCTGCACAAACATTGACATTGAGCTGTTCACACCTCTGGACAGTCCAATGAACAGTTCACACCTCTGGACAGTCCAATAAACAGTTCACACCTCTGGACAGTCCAATGAACAGTTCACACCTCTGGACAGTCCAATGAACAGTTCACACCTCTGGAAAGTCCAATGAACAGTTCACACCTCTGGACAGCTCAATGAACAGCTCTGACAGCAAGAGAAATCCCTAGGGATTGCTGTCTTTCTCCAATTCATTTTCCAGAATTGTTAATTTATTTCAGTGTTTTGTAATTTTCTGTTGACGTCCCCAAAATTTTGAGTGAGCTTTTTAATTTTTAAGAAACTAATACCAAATATTTAAACATAAAAAAGCTACATAACAGTAGCTGTTTGGTAGAATGTCATTAATGAGGTAAATATCTCATAATTTAGATTAGTATTATTGCCTGCATTTTTTGGTAGACTATTTTGATTAATCTAATTGCTTTTACATATTCTCATATCACTTAGCACATGTGTGTCATTGTATTAGAATTGGCATCACAACATTCCAAAGGTGCTCACTAACTTTGAGCAGATTCCTAACTGTTGTGGACACATTTAGCATGCCCTTGCAAATCAAATTGTCATTCTTCTTAAAGTTCAGTGTCCAGTACCAAATTGGTACATTTTCAAGATGGTATCCTATCATCATCATCATGTGCCATACAGTTTGGCGTAGGTGATCATGTCCCTCCACAATCTTCTATCTACAGTGCATCGTATCAGTTCTGTTGTTGACTGTTTTCCATGCCATGACACCAAGCTATCCAGTTTTCTCTCTTTGTCATCCGCGATCTCTTTTTCCTTTTATTTTGCCAGTTGTAACCAAGTATTCCAACTTTCCTCTTCTCATGATGTGCCCGAAAAATGTTGATTGCTTCTCTCTGATGTTTTTAAGAGCTCCCTTTTTGTGTTGGCCTCTTTGAGAACTTCCTCATTGGTCTTTTTAGCTGTCCAGGGAACTTTCAACATTCTTCTCAGAAATCCCATCTCTGTGGCCTAAAATCGTCTTTCCATTTGATTGTCTATTGTCCATGATTCGCTTCCATAGGTCAGAATTGGTTCTATATAGCACCGATGAACTTTTTCTCATTTTTATTGACATAGATTCGTTGCATAAGATATTTTTCATTTTCTGAAATGCTATTTTTGGCCTGAGCTATTCTGCTTTTTATTTCCGTGGTGCATCTCCCATCTAATGTTATTATTGTGCCCAAGTATTTGAAATGTTGCACTTGTTTCAGATTTGTCTTGTTTATTTGTATGCTGCATGATGGTGATGATTGTTTCTTCGATATAACCATTACTTCTGTTTTCTTACTATTCAGACTGAGACCTTTCTTGTTGCTTTCTTTTACTATTATGTCTATCATATCTTGTAGTTCGTTCTGTGTCTCTGCTATTAAGACTGTGTCATCTGCATATCACAAATTATTTATGTTGTGACCATTGACTTCAATTCCTTTTTTGTCTACTATTGATCTCATAATATATTCGCTGTAAAGTGAAAACAAATCCGGTGACATGTCAATTTCCAGCATATTTTCATTGAGGACCTTTGGGTCATTGCTTTAATTGCATGTCACAAATAACATTCCCACCACAAACACACATAGGCTAGCCTCTTGAGTGTTTCTATCATTTGTGGAGATACCAGCTATTACCTCTTTGAGTGTTTCTGTCACATGTGGAGATACCAGTTATTACCTCTTTGAGTGTTTCTGTCACATGTGGAGATACCAGCTATTACCCCTTTAAGTGTTTCTTTCACATGTGGAGATACCAGCTATTACCTCTTTGAGTGTTTATGTCACATGTGGAAATACCAGCTTTTACCTCTTTGAGTGTTTCTGTCACATGTTGACATACCAATTATTACCCCTTTGAGTGTTTATGTCACATGTTGAGATACCAGCTATTACCTCTTTGAGTGTTTCTATCATTGAGTTATATGCGGGTCATCATCATTGCACTCCAAACATGTCCATAGGTGCTCAGATCCCCTCCTCAGAAATTCCCGCAGTGTCCAGCGATTGAAGACTCCAGTTCTATGTTGGTTGATAAGTTTCTTACACGGCCACTAAGTTTCTCATTTCTGGCTGTGCCCACCTTAACTCCCATTTCCATCATCCAAAGAAGTGACGTGGATCTGTGTTTGTCGAAGTCCTGTGCTCTTCCCACATCTCGGAGGGCATTGATGATATCCGCCCGATCCATTGGTTGCCCGTCCTCAATGACAGCACAGCTAGCCAACCTGTCCGCTCTTTGTCACATGTGGAGATACCAGCTATTACCTCTTTGAGTGTTTCTATCACATGTGGAGACGTCAGCTATTACCTTTTTGGGAGGGTGTTTCTATCACATTGGAAATATCCGCTATTGCCTTTTGAGTGTCATTTCAACATTTTGTCCACCTGTCAGATCATCTTCTTGGCTTGTTCTATCTGTGGTGCTCTTTTTCTCTTTTTTTTTTTAAACCATAGCTGTGCCTCTTTAACAGTTTTAGCTTTTTTTTTTTTTTACTGATTTATTTATGTATGTTTTACAGCTTTCTTTTTTGTCTGTCCTGCTGCTCATGATAAAGTCCTATAGGTGGAAACATTAATCTTGTCTTTTAGTGTATGTATGCAGAAATGGCTGAACACATTTTTATATATATATATATATATATATATGTGTGATATATATATATATATATATCACACACACGCACACATAAATTCTCTAGGTAACAAAAGTTTTTGAGGTGAGAACCATACAATAATCTGAAGGGGCTCACGAGCTAATGTGAAGTATTCACAAATTAACCATACAACATTGTATATAATCAACACTACGGGATTGTGTTTTCTTAAAGGATGGACCATAAGTTTCTATACATGAGATATCTAATGTTGGATAAAGATGACCTACCTTAATTTATGGCAGTTATTTTAGAGTTTATTTTTTGTCAGTTATTTATTTGTGCATAGAAAATTGTTTGTTTAATGGTCAGATTGTTCTGATTGACTGTTGAAGCGTCAGGCAGGATTCAGCTCCATGACCACATTTGTTTGGTGTCATATATTAGTGTGAAGTTAATGATTTTAGTGTGAACTATGACAATATCTGGTTTTGGTTACTTGACTTACTGAAGTTGTGTTAACAGATGGTTATGGAAGGCCCCGGTATCCCTGCAAACGAATTAAAATCCATAATTGTTCAACCGCCCGTGCTGGTGGAATCATCTGAATTACTATCTCGTCTCCCAAAGAAAGGTAGCTGTAGTCCCCATCATAGCAGTCTCTGCACATGCTAAAAGACATAAGGTGAAACCACACAGAAAGTGAACATAACCATCTGTTCCCTGTCATATGATATCATCATTCATCGTAAACAATCAGAATTTTGAAACATGATTCACCTTTGTGCTGATATGAGTCATTTTGTATGACAGTAGTTTATTATGCTTTCAAATGTTGCTTGCTTGAGATTACTAAATACTCACTACATATATCACTGTACTAATTTTATCAATAGTTTATGCTCTGCTTCTATTATGTTATCTGCAACTTTTTGTTTTTGTGTCTTATGTTGTCAAGGAAAAATGAGTGTCCTTAACAGAGCTTAGTTTTAGATATGACACTATTTTCTTTTTCGATTGTGATTAACATTTCTCAAATTGTTTACTCTTGTCTTCATCTTCTACTGCCTTCTAGATATAAGGGTTAATATGAATAAGTTGTCACATTCATGTGTACAGAAAGAGCTCTGACAGATTGTAATTTTGTATTTTCTATAAGTTTCTTTGCTTTATGTGCAATGATGTCCATTAATGCATGGTGTGTGCCCTAATGACTCACCAAATCACATGATTAGCAAAAATGTTAAATTCGTTGTTGACTTTCCTGATAAAATCTGTTTCATGTTCCTTTTTTGAACTGCCGGTTTACTATACTTTATACATGTCAGCTAATCTTATCTCTGCCAGTACAATCTCTTTTCACTGTGTTTGCAGTTCGTAAAATCGTTATGTGAGATCTCTTATCAGCATATGACCTATAAGAACAATAAGAATGCAGATGTTGAATTAACACTATTACATCACACACACACATGCACAAAACAGCAAAAGAGATACAAAGTAAAAGATATAGCAGTGGCCATTTTTGTCCATCTTTGTTTGTTCATATACTTATTGAGTACCTGTCTTTTTTTTGCATTTCTTGTGGCCTCAAAGTTTCCTATTATTTATTATTTCAATTCAATCAGCATTGTCTATCTTTGCTACTTCAATTGCCCCAATATTGTGTTTCTGTTTTTATTTGGCAACATACAGAAGGTACAAGATAATTATTTGTCAGTAGTTAATTATTTTATTTGTTTTGCTGTGTTCTCATGTCAAGCAACTGAAGACATTTATTTCAGTATTAGTTCCTCTTGAACAGAAGATGGCAATAGGGCATAAATCATAACTTTCCATGTCTTGCAATTCACTACTAGATCTTGCTTTGTTCTTAACCCCATTGTTGAGTCATCTCTATTAATTGTTTTTCTTAGAGTTTCTTTTGGTTTTTCTTGTTTTCTTTTGTCACTCAGTGTCTACATGCAGGCCTGTTTTATGAGTCTTCTTTCCTCCATTCTGAGCAATATAACCAGTATACTTCTAAAATCTTCTCTGTATATAATTTGATACATGTTCTTGTTTGATTACTTCTCTTATAGTTTCATTTAGTGTAAAGTCTCCCCAATTTGTATTTTACAGTATCCAGCGGTGTTTATTTTCAAAGGTGATTACTCACTTTTCTAGAGCTTGAGTGAATTTCTAGCTCTCACATCTACATATTAGCTCTGGTATCACACAAGAGTTGAACAGTCTGAGCTTCATGTGCTTTCTAAGAATTTTTGATCTCCAAATACTTGTCAGTTTGTTAAAAGCACTTCATGCCAATGTGAAACAAATCATAATTTCAGTTCTTTACTGAGTTTTATGTCAGTGATTGTTTTGGTAAAATCCACGAGTTTTGTTTTTTTCTGGAGGCCTGTTTGCACTGGAAAGTAATGGAGTTGATCTATTTCATCTTGATCATCTGAGTATGTTGAACCCAGTAGGGCCAGATTGTCTGTGAGATCTTCTTTGATCAGTTTGCCAACTGCATTTCCATGTGATCCAGTCGAATGTTTTAATAATAACATTGCTGACATGGCATAGCCTTGACTCACTCCAGTCTCTGCTGGTTTATTTACATGCATGAGTTAGTTTGGCACTGTTTGTACTGAAATCAATGTTTTTTAAAATAAAATTATGTTTATTTATACAATATTGTTTTGTATCCTTAGACTTCATCATCTTTACAAGAAGTTGGAGCCACCCATAGCTGCAGAAGAGCAGCCAGGAGTGTCCATAATCAAACCTCTTATAGGAGTAGATACAAACTTGAAGAGTAACCTAGAGACGTTTTTCACGCAGAAATATCCACATGTGAGTAATTTTAAATGGAGATGGCATAAATTATGCAGGGAAGCTACAAAAGCAGATGGTGAGGGAAATAAAATGGAAACAAAATATATATGTGTGGATATATATGTGGACGAATATGTTGATTGATATTTCATGTGCCCTGCAGGGACATAGACGGTCGTTATTTTTCATTTTCCTGTCTGCAGTATTGTATATAACAGTGTGGTCTAACCTTTTGTAACCCAAAGGCCAAACGCAACGACCTACAATGGGTTCCAGATCATCAAATATATGTGTATGTATGTGCGCATGTATAAATAAAGATAAAAAACATATCTATCTATCTATTGACCTTTTGAGCCGTAGCCGGCCCATAGGGCGTAGACCAAGATACTCTTTCTCTTATCTAAATTTTTGTTCTAGCAGTTTTCAATCCTTGTAAAGATCTTTTATCAAATCTCGCCATTTGTCTCTGTTCTGTACAAGCAGCTCTATCTCATTGAGAGGGAGCCGATTCCTGCTGCTCTTGCCTCTCTCATCAATGTTCTTCTGAGTGTCTCCCTGGGTCTTCCTCTTACCTGTTGTTTCCCACATGAGGGCTTGCTTTGCTATTCGGTTATTATCTCTTCTCATCACATGTCCAACATATGACCATCGTCTTTTCTTTATTACTGAAGATATTAGTGGTTGATCGGCGATTTCTCTAATTTCCTCGTTTGTTTTGAATTCGTTCCACGCTATACCAAGTATTTTCCTTAGACATTTATTTTCAAATGCGTTAAACTTTGTTTCTATATCTCTTGTTTTTTTCCAGCTTTCACATGCATACATAAGGGTTGATAGCACATTTGATTTGAATAATCTAAAAAAACGTATAGGGAAGTAATAACAAATGTTTACAAGCAGACTACTAGCAATTTACTATCACAAAATGAAAATGTCAAAGATTTTACTCACTGTTTACTCGCTGTGTTCCTAAATTCAATCCTACACTGACAAGCTGGCTCCAGCTAATTTTTTTTTTTTTCAAAAACTTTGTGTTTGAAGACTAATTTATGGTCCATCTGACAACTACTATTAAATTTGCTTTTGTAGATTTTTTTCTGGTGCCACCCATACACATGGATACAACATGATGGCACTGAATCATATTGGTCAGTTGTATCTGCACCTTCACATAGCTCCTCCCAGAAATTGTATAGCTTGGTTCCAGTGTTGTGCATTCTATCAAAACCCGTCAATCAACCTTTTCTCATTTTCTTTGAAGTGGGGAGAATTTAACAGTCAGTGTGGTCACTATGTAAAATTCTGTCGCACTCATCCACCTGTGTGAGGATATCCAGTCATCGGTAGATTGTTTCACAACAAGATGATAACTTCACACCTCTCGCCCTGATTTGATAGTCATTTGCTGTAATCTATAAATTTCACACGCCCATGAGAATAGCATTAGTGGACACATCTAAAGACCAATTTTCTAGAAGTGATGGTAAAAGTCTTTTGAATCACCAGTCTAGTTGAAAGTATTATCATCTATATTTCATGAAGCAGGTGCTTCATCGTTACATGAAAACAGAGTATTTTGTGCCATGGAATCATGGAACACACGGGAAAGATTGACTTATTTTTCCAAAACCCAAAATTTAAACAAATATGGTATTGGTTTATCTTCTATTTAGTGAAACCTATTGAAGAGGCTGTGGGTCACCAGATGAGTCTCGCGTACTGTGGGACCACACTATTGTATCACATAATTTTTATATCTGTTTCCATGGGAACAGTCCTCCCTTACCTCAAATATTGTAGCTTTGAGGCAGGTCGCTAGTCAATGTGAAATGAATACTGGCACACCTTGTAAAGGGTTAAGGCAAAGAAATGCAAATGAATGCATAAAATGCGAAGCTGCAGTAAAGCTGAATATTAGGAAAAATTTTTAAAATACAGAAAAATGGTATGCTAGAAGCTTTACGTGATAAGTGGACGACACTGACTAAACGACGTTTCGGCCCAATAGGCCTTCAGCAGGAACAAACAAGAAAAACAAACACACAAAACTAATAACAAAACATTCAAAACAAAAATATTCTAAATATGTCTATCCTGTGTGTATGAAAAGGAAATGGTAACAAAAGTGTGGCTGTCGTGAATGTGCAAAAAAGTGCGCAAATGCACACTGAACCAGAGGAGTTCACACAGGGGTCCGTGTGCAAACACAAAGGAGAAAGAATATAACAGTAGACTAACAGGTGCTCAAAAGGCGGTAAGAGTGAGATGTCTGAGAGTGGGGTACAATAAAAACAAATGAGGTGTAAGGAGCACAGAAAAAAGGTATAGAGGAGAACACCAAAGTGTCTCATAAGGGACTAGAGGAGAAGAACTATAATTTTCTCCTCTAGTCCCTTATGAGACACTTCGGTGTTCTCCTCTATACCTTCTCCTCTAGTCCCTTATGAGACACTTTGGTGTTCTCCTCTATACCTTTTTTCTGTGCCCCTTACCCCTCATTTGTTTTTGTTTTTATTGTACCCCACTCTCAGACATCTTACTCTTACCGCCTTTTGAGCACCTGTTAGTCTACTGTTATATTCTTTCTCCTTTGTGTTTGCACACAGACCTCTGTGTGAACTCCTCTGGTTCAGTGTGCATTTGCGCACTTTTTTGCACATTCACGACAGCCACACTTTTGTTACCATTTCCTTTTCATACACACAGGATAGACATATTTAGAATATTTTTGTTTTGAATGTTTTGTTATTAGTTTTGTGTGTTTGTTTTTCTTGTTTGTTCCTGCTGAAGGCCTAATGGGCCGAAACGTTGTTTAGTCTGTGTCGTCCACTTATCACGTAAAGCTTCTAACATACCATTTTTCTGTATTTTTTAATTTTTCCACACCTTTTAAACCTGGGCTTTGATTGTTGCACAATGATTATCTCCTTGTTTGTCACAGCACTATTAGTCAATCAAACTTGCATTTCCATATCTGTGACAAGATAAGTTTCAGTGAGTGTAATGGAAACTAGAGGGTCTGAAAGGATAGACAGATGGTGAGTCACATGACACAATGAAGTTGTGAGGGATGTGGGTTAAAAGTTTCATTCTGCCTATCAGAGAGAGAGAGAGAAAGGGAGATTAGATCAACAAAGTAATGGCATTCATCATGTATGCTATGCTGCAGCCACGCTCATTTCAGTCAAGTCAGTATTGATGCAGGTTGCATCTCCCTTCGCCATTCTCAAATTAATTTGTATAAACATATCCCTTCATATCCATTTAGTCATTTTATATAGTTTCTTGTAAATAATCTTTTTGAGTAAAAGAGTGTGATTTTCTGTTTGGATTAGCAGTGTTTATTGCCAACAAAAATCAGCTGATCAAAGTGGCATTGATTAGTATTGATTGTAGTGCTAACGTTCATTTGATGATGGTTTAAAAAGCCAGTAAATTAACTTTTTTTTTTTTTATGTTTTGAATAATGGTAATATCTAAGCAAGAATAGGGGCAGTTATCGGAGCGATTTCGATCTGCATTTAGAAAAAAAATAGGTTTGTGTTGGATACTTATAATTAATAAGATTTACAGTGAAGGGGAAATCAATACATTGTGATTGTTGATGACAAAAGATAAGTTATTGTTTTGCTACATCAATAAAACTTTCATGGCTGCTTGAAGACATATTTCTAATTGGTTTTTTTTTTTTTTGTGCAAAATAATTCATATTCGTATACTTTGGCCCAATGATAAGATAGTAAGTTGGCAATTATGGTCAATCATTTTGATTTTTTTCTTTGTTTTCTTTATTTATCCACCATTTTTCTTTCTACATATCGTGTAGCATCTTATTATTGGTGAAATCTAATTCCTTGTAAAATTACCTACATATTCATATGTAATATGTTATGTGTTAGATAAAGATTAAACATGTAGATATTTAAAACCATGAGGTCCATGACCAATTTTTGTCTGTGAAATCTCTTCTCTTGAGTTGATAAAAACCTGACATAGTGAAAGAGTTAAAATACTGTGAAGTTCTTATTTTAGAACAAATTTAGGATAGAAATCAGAAAATGTTTGTATATGGCATCATTTTCATCCTGGTTAAAAAATACACCAGAAATAAAGTAGTTGGAAAAATGGCACAGGATCGTGACAGTGCTTGAGGTGCTGGGAATTGTAGAGAATGTAGCTGTAGCTTGTGTCAGATTGATAGAAATAGTGACATTTGTATAGAGAAATGGGTACGGCCTCTAGAGTATGAACAATAACATGGAGAATCAGTGACTCCTCTTTCATCACCAGTGTAACTCAGGTAATAAAAGACTTTTCTGGACATTTTGTGTTTATTGGGGGGGGGGGATGTCTGCTTGGTTTCTCACAAGCATGCTGCAGTAGAGCTTTGATGTACCTTATTTCAAGAATACAACTAGTGTGAGAAATACATTTCTATTGCAATTTATGAAATTGACACTTGGTTGCTATGTTATTTCTCCCAAAGACAGTATAAAAGAACATCTTTGACTTAGGTTATCAGTTTTGAACATTTAGATATTAATGTATTTTGACTTTTTGCTGCTTTAGATAAGTTTTGTAATTCAATTTCTAACGTTAGCTGTTAAATTTCTATTTTGTGTGTCTTAATGGTGTCATTTTTTGTGTTTGATGTGTTACTGTTTCTACTAGTTAACGCTTGCAGAAATATCTATCATATTTTTGGTAGTTTTTGCTATATATTTTTAGTTGTCCTGCTTTTAATTGCAGGCTTTTGGTAGGAACATCATTGTCTGTTAATGTATCACTTTATTAGTTTTACATTTGCCTTTATCAAGAATGTCTATTTTATGTTTAATGGTCGGTCAATCTCTAGCTTACTGTCTCCTATCATCACTGTTACATTTATCAAGAATGTCTATTTTATATATCTATATAAGATCATAATAGGAAATCATGGTCTAGGAAAAAGGAATAACAGAGGAGAAAGATTAATACAATTTTGTGAAGAAAACAGACTGATAATATGCAACACCTTCTTTGAGCAAGAGAAAAGGAAATTATACACATGGAAAAGCCCTGGAGACAAGAAGAGAAATCAAATAGATTACCTAATGATAAAAGACAGATTCAGGAACAGCGTCAAGAAAGCCAAAACCTACCCAGAAGCAGACATTGATTCAGACCACAATCCTGTAATGATAAAAATGAAAATCAAATTAAAGAGAAGGAAACAAAAAACTAATTCAGCAACACCATTAGATATAACAGCGTTAAACCAGAAAGATGTGCAAGAAACTTATACTGTACAAGTAAAGAACACATATCAGAAGCTACTAGAAGAGGGGATTGAGCAGTACAGAAGAGAAAATCCTGAGGAAAAAGTCACAACAAAATGGCAATGCATAAAAAACAGCATGCAAGAATCCTGCAACACCTTGCCCAAAAAGGAAAATAACAAAAAACAAAAATGGATAACTGACAAAATCTTAGAAAAAATGGAAGAAAGAAGACAAGCGAAAAACACTGCCAGATACAAGGATATAGACAATGAAATACGGAGAATGTGCAAAGAGGCAAAAGAAGACTGGCTCAACCAAAGATGTCTAGAAGTCGAAACTATGGAAAGTAAACAAAACTTAAGAGAGATGCACACAGAAATAAAGAGAATGACGAATAAAGACAAAAAAGCTGCAGGAAACGGATGTATTGCAAACAAAGAAGGAAGAATGCTAACAGACAACAAAGATATAATAGATAGATGGCAAGAATATATAACAGAATTATTTCATGACGAAAGGGACAAAAAGCCAGACATAAAATGTACATACAACTATAAAATCCTGAAATCTGAAGTAGAAAAAGCTATAAAAACAATGAAAAAGGGAAAAGCAGCAGGGCCTGACAATATACAAATAGAGATGATACAGGCTCTAGAAGAGTTTGGCGTCGAAGTGATCACAGACATATGCAATGACATATACCATACAGGATTCATACCAAGCGATCTAAAAACTTCAACTTTCATTGCATTGCCTAAAAAGAATGGTGCAGTTGAATGCAGTGACTTCAGAACAATAAGCCTAATGAGCCAGGTAAAAAAATTTTACTAAAAGTCAAACAGGGAAGGATTCAGAATAAAATCAATACTGAATTAGATGAGCAACAGTTTGGATTCAGGAAAAACAGTGGGACAAAAGAAGCCATATTCAGCATGAGAACATTGATTGAAAAGTACATAGAAGTAAACAAACCAATATATGCCTGCTTTATAGACTACACCAAAGCTTTCGATAGAATACACCATAACCAACTTATACACAGCCTAAAGGATATAAATCTAGATGATGCAGACATACGACTAATATGTAATTTGTACTGGGGGCAAACAGCAATAATAAGATATAACAAGGATAACTCTACACCCATGGACATAAAAAGAGGAGTAAGACAAGGATGCATCCTATCACCAAGCCTGTTCAATCTATACACTGAGCAAATCTTTAAAAACATCTCAGAGATACCAGGCCTAAACATTAATGGAAAGATAATCAATAACCTGAGATATGCTGATGATACTGTTCTACTAGCAAAAAATCCTAAAGACCTACAACATTTGCTTAATGTGATAAACATAACAAGCAAAAAATATGGACTAGAAATGAATATCAAAAAGACTAAAACTATGATCATAAACAAAGAAAATTCTCAAGACCTACAATTAAATATCACAGTTGAGGGAATACATCTGGAGACAGTCCAGAGTTACAACTACCTGGGACATACTACATGTATAACCAATGACGGAAAATGCAAAACTGAAATAAACAAAAGAATAGGTATGGCAACAAGTAATTTTAATGCCATGAAAAATATACTAACAACAAAACAAATATCAGCAGGGCTGAAACTAAGAATGGCAAAATGTTACATCTTCTCAATATTCCTGTATGGTGTAGAAACATGGACATTAGACAAGAAAACAGAACAGAAAATTGAAGCCTTTGAAATGTGGATTTATAGAAGAATAGGTAGAATTGGATGGAAACAAAAGATAACAAATGATAAAGTTTTAAAACAACTGAAAATAAAAAGAGAACTACTAAATACAATCAAGACAAGACAAATGAAATTTTTGGGGCATATTAAAAGACACAACAGCCTACTAAAAATAATATTGGAAGGAAAAATACAAGGTAAAAGAGGCAGACCAAGACTAACATGGACGAGTAACATCAAAAGATGGACAAGTCAATCTATGACAACCTGCACCATCAAAGCAAGAAACTGAGTAGAATGGTGATCCATGGTAGCCAACCTTCGTTGCGGAGAAGGCACACGATGACGATGATGGTCTATTTTATGTTTAATGGTCGGTCAATTTCTAGCTTACTGTCTCCTATCATCACTTTTACATTTATCAAGAATGTCTATTTTATGTTTAATGGTCGGTCAATCTCTAGCTTACTGTCTCCTATCATCACTGTTACATTTCACAAATCCCCACATTGCACAGCAAAAGTTACTGTCTATTTTATTTATCAAATACTTTAAATCATTTCACTTTAAGTCATTAAATCAAATTGAAACTCATATAGAATTTCGAATGCGAAAAAAATAATCACTATAGTTGTCAACTGTTTTATTTGTAAACTTTTATCGCTCGTGTTTTTTATGGTTTTTAATTCCAGCCTTGTCTAGAGGGACTGTGTTAGTTTGTATGCAGTACATAGTTATATTAAGTAATTCTCTCATTGTTAAGAGTTCTTTTATATTCTCATATTTCAGTATGAACTGCTGTTCAGTGTTCCAGATGATAATGACCCAGCTATCTTAGTTGTTAAAAGTTTGATAGAAAGTTATCCAAAAGTTGATGCTAAACTTTTTATAGGTGAGTTCAAGGATGAGAAGTGAATGGAAGCAGAAAAAAGAATGACATGAGATTCAGAATGAATGAATAATGACATTAATTATTTAGTGGCTTTGTAGTAGTTAAATATATTACAGCTTTACAGGCCTTGTAGTTAGCACCTTTTTCTTCTTCTTCTTTCTTTCAACTACCTGTGGAACATAGGTTTTCATCAGACACTTTCCAAGCCATTCTGTTTGGTGCCATTCTCTTAAGTTTCCTATGTGTCTTCTCAATCTTTTTAACATCTAAAGACCTGTATCCTCCAAGTGCACTTTGACCTTTCCCTTTGTTCCTTTCCTGGGGATTCCAAAAAAAGGATCTGAGTTAGCACATTGGGATCAAATTGTAATGCACCAGTTCTAATTTTCCTATTGATCAGCTGAAACTAAAATATAAGTGCACATGGTTTGCTCAGTTAGAGTAGGTAACAACAGTGAAGAAGAGTTTTTCTGTTTTACTAAGTGCAGTGATCTAGTTTGGGGAAATTAAAAACATTAACTTTTCTTGATGATACGTGACACAAAGGACATTTTTTATATCTTTGTTATTTTTGTGTTTAAAAAAAAAAGATAATTGCTGATAAGGGAATATTGAAATGTTAACTTTAAATTCATTATTGACAGAAAGGTTAATGCTAACAGAAGTTTAAAAGGGTCAACTCATAGGATTTTGGGAGTAGGACAGTGGGAGTGGGTGACATTGACTGAAGGGCTCAAAATGCGGGCACAATATCATAGTTTGTTTAAAAAGTGATCATTCATATTTGAGTTGTCAGACCTTGCATAGAACCCACATTTAATCTCATAACATGTCCTTCTCATTTTCACAAAGGGAGTCAATGCCTGCTGTTGTTGCCTGTCGCCTCAGTTTTGTTTTTAGTGCTTCTTTATGTCTGCCTCTTTTTCTTTTACCCTCTCATTTACATTACAGGACCTGTTTTGAGATTCTCTTGTTGTCTCTTCCAATCACATGGTCAACATATGACCACTTTCTTCTCTTGATTATAGATTATATTTTTGGATGCTTTGTCATTTCTATTAATTCTGCACTAATCTTGAATTCATTTCATGGTATACAAAGTATTTTCCTTAGGCATTTGTTTTCAAATGCACCCAATATATTTTTAAAATTTCTTTAGTTGTCTTCCAGTTCTTGCATATGAACATACTTAATGTTAGATAATTCATTTGTTTTGAAAATCCTGAGCTTTGTTTGTCTATTAATATGGACTGTTACTATTCATCATTCATGGACAAGAAATGAGAATTATTATAAAATATTATGGACAAAGTAAAAGAAAATAGAACAGTAGTTACAAAAATTGAAGCCTTTGAAATGTGGATATATAGAAGAATAGGTAGAATTGGATGGAAGGATAAGAAAACAAACGATGAAGTCTTAGAACAACTAAAAATGAAAAGAGAACTACTAAACACAATTCAAACAAGACAAGTCCGATTTTTTGTGCCATGTTAAAAGACACAACAGCCTACTAAAAGTAATCCGGGAGGGGAAAATACAAGGTAAAAAAAGGCAGAGGCAGACCAAGACTAACATGGACGAGTAACATCAAAAGATGGACAAATCAGCCTATAGCAACCTGAACCATCAAAGCAAGAGACAGAGCAGAATGGGGCTCCATGGTAGCCAACCTTTGTTGTGGAGATGGCACTCAATGATGATGATGAGTTACAAACGTAAGGGATTTGTTAATTAAGCAAAAATCTCTCCCTTTTGGAAAAAAAGAGAAAATAGTTGATAAAATTTGTTGTTGCATAATGTGGATTCTATTGTCCTTTCGAGCCGAAGACGACACATAGGGCAGAACCACAATCTCAAAAACAGAAACCTTGCGTGCCAAAATGGCACATATTGCAGAGATCACTGCTTCTAAAATCTATGGTCTGTTTCCATAACAATACTTTTTACAATGACAGCTTGTCAAGCCATTGATCAACTTCCTTAGTCACCTCTTACGACATGCCTGGAAGGTCACAGTGTCACTAATAATGTGGATTACAGTTGACAAATTTCCCATATTTCCTGCAATTAAATCTCTTTAATGTCTCAGGTACTGCTGTAAGATTTAGTTGTGTGTGCTATATATTTTTTACAACATGTTTTTTATTTTTCAGGTTTAAAAAATGTTGGTCCAAATGGAAAAATAAATAATATGATCCGTGCTTATGAAGCTGCAAAATATGACAATATTGTTATCTCAGACACATCTATCAAAAGTAAGTAATAGCAGAACTGTTGATCTTAGTTCTTTATGGCTGTTTTTATTTAAATGATAAATATCAAATGTTTACAATGTTTTATTTATATCAGTACATACAAATTCCTTGTGTGGGAAACAACAGGTAAAAGGAAAAGAGAAAGACCCAGAGAGATACTGAGAAGAACATTGATGAGAGAGGCAAGAGCAGCAGGAATCTGCTCCCTCAGTGAGATAGAGCTGCTTGCACAGAACAGAGACAAATAGCAAGATTTGATAAAAGATCTTTACAAGGATTGAAAACTGCTAGAATACAAATTTAGATAAGAGGAGTATCTGGGTCTATGCCCTATGGGCTGGCTATGGCTCAAAAGGTCAATAGATAGATTGATACAAATTATCTGGTTCTTGATGCGAAAAAAATCTTTCCATAAAAATCTGCTTATTCTGAGTTTACTGGACAACTAATACTTTTATTGTTGTTGTTAGGGTTGTCATCACTGCACACTTATTGAGTTTTGAATTATTCACAGATTATATTCATTGCATTCCAAAAATTTCCATCAGTGCTCAGATACCCTCCTCTAAATGTCCCACACTGTCCAGCAACTGATGATTCTAGCTCCAGTGTTGGTTGATAAGTCTTTTTATCAGTGAGCCTCTCGTTTCTGAATGTACCCATCTTTACTCCCATCTCTTTCATCTAAAGGAGTAACATGGACTCATAGAAGTTCTGTGCCCTTCCTGCTTCAATAATGTCTGTCTCAAAATTTTAGGAGAACCCTGACCCATGTGCACGATTAGGTTTTTTTTCTGACGGCTTTGTCAAGACAGCAACCAAATTTATGGTCTACTCCTTTCAATTTTAACTGCCAAGGGTTTTTTAACACATGCGAGTGCACACCGAACTTCCTGTTAGGCTGGACATTGGATCTCACTAGCCAAGAGAACAGGGAGAGTAACATCACAAAGAAACCACAGATTAATTTGTCCTACTTTTGGGGGAAAAAAAAAACACCACCAACTATGGTGAGCTTTGTACCTGAGTTTTTTCTGTCCAGAGACTGATGTTGTACCTCTAGACTACCCAGCCATTTTATTGTTTGTTTATAAAATAGGTATATATTTGAATTGTGTCACAATTTACTGCTAATTGAATTATTTGTGCTGGTTGGCCAGCAAACTTCACAACACTATTTCTTTAGTATTGAGTGTCTTTCCATCTTTGATCCTGACTGGCTTGACCAGACTGATATTCTGCTTCTAGAACCAAGGTTGTGATGTGGATGAAGTAGGGTCTTCATAAATTGTGGTTCACTGATGCAATTATTCAGCTTTGAGTCACTGACTTTTTCAAACCATGTGTTGATGGTATCCTTTTATAATGAAATTCTTAAAGTTAAGATAACTGATGTGTTTTCTATAAGTTATTTGACTGTGGGGGAGCCGCGATAGCTCAGTGGTTAATGAACTGGACTACAAAGGACAAGGGGTAGGATTTGTTCCCAACTGACGGCTTCCGGGTTCACCCAGCCTCAAATGGGTACCGGATTTTTTTTCTGGGAAAGTAAAACAGCACGGGTGTAATATCGACCACATTACCCCAAAAATCATGTGCTGAAGGTCTGTAAAATATAGGGTCACTAACACCATATTTCCCTATATGCCACTTGGCGTGATGGGGGTACTTTACTTTTTTTACTATTTGACTGTGGACAATGAAGGAAGATACCTTTCAGTCTGTTAAGGTCCTTAAGGTTTGGTTTTAACTTGATTATATGTCATAATGTAAATCTTTGCTTAGCTTGCAGCTTGGGAAGGTCCTCACTACCCCATAAAAATGCATTTGTTTCTTTAAATAAATTTAACATCCAAAAACAAATGGATGTTTGCAATTATGGGCCTGGACTTGCATGGCTTTGAAAGTAGGTCATGGATTTGACGATTTGTTATATCTGGAGACAAATAATAATAAATGAATATTATTATAGAGGGAAACTTCCGAGGCGATAATCAGTGAATCAATTCATAGGAAGAGGTATATTTACAGCACTCGGAAAATATGACAAATAATCAACAACAGAAAAAAATATGGACCAAGGCAGGATCGAACTCGTACTCAGTGACACAGCGCCTTGCCACGAAAAGCCAAACGCTAGGGAACACTGCCACTCAGCTAACTAAAAAATTAGCTTCGTAGGCAATGTCTTTTCGCGTAGGCTTTCCCATGACTATAGCATAAGGCTGCGATCACAGCTCAGAAATATTTTTCCTGTTAAGACAAGTATCTCCCGGATAGGATAGGGCTGAATACTTGCGTTGCAGACAAACATTTAGGACGAAACAGCACGAATAGTAGTTTCCAGTGGTTAAGACTTATGCTTGACCATGAAGTTATATATATATGTAAGTTTGGACATTTTGAGTTTTAAAACTGTTAGGCTTGTATGTTTCTAAATTATATTCCATGTGGATTTTTTTGTGTGGATTACTTTATTTCTTTTTTATTTTCTGATGAAGTGTTTTATTGCTGAAAGATGGTCAATGGAAGATTGCTGTTACTCTCCCCATACACACAACATTCCTTCTCTTTCTTATTACCATTCTCCCCATACATCTCCACATACACACAACATTCCTTCTCTTTCTTATTACCATTCTCCCCATACATCTCCCCATACACACAACATTCCTTCTCTTTCTTGTTACCGTTCTTCCCATACACACAACATTCCTTCTCTTTCTTGTTACCGTTCTTCCCATACACACAACATTCCTTCTCTTTCTTGTTACCGTTCTTCCCATACACACAACATTCCTTCTCTTTCTTATTACCGTTCTCCCCATACACACAACATTCCTTCTCTTTCTTATTACCGTTCTCCCCATACACACAACATTCCTTCTCTTTCTTATTACCATTCTCCCCATACATCTCCCCATACACACAACATTCCTTCTCTTTCTTATTACCGTTCTCCCCATACATCTCCCCATACACACAACATTCCTTCTCTTTCTTATTACCGTTCTCCCCATACACACAACATTCCTTCTCTTTCTTATTACCGTTCTCCCCATACACACAACATTCCTTCTCTTTCTTATTACCGTTCTCCCCATACACACAACATTCCTTCTCTTTCTTATTACCGTTCTCCCCATACACACAACATTCCTTCTCTTTCTTATTACCATTCTCCCCATACACACAACATTCCTTCTCTTTCTTATTACCGTTCTCCCCATACATCTCCCCATACACACAACATTCCTTCTCTTTCTTATTACCGTTCTCCCCATACACACAACATTCCTTCTCTTTCTTATTACCTTTCTCCCCATACACACAACATTCCTTCTCTTTCTTATTACCGTTCTCCCCATACACACAACATTCCTTCTCTTTCTTATTACCATTCTCCCCATACATCTCCCCATACACACAACATTCCTTCTCTTTCTTATTACCGTTCTCCCCATACACACAACATTCCTTCTCTTTCTTATTACCTTTCTCCCCATACACACAACATTCCTTCTCTTTCTTATTACCGTTCTCCCCATACACACAACATTCCTTCTCTTTCTTATTACCATTCTCCCCATACATCTCCCCATACACACAACATTCCTTCTCTTTCTTATTACCGTTCTCCCCATACATCTCCCCATACACACAACATTCCTTCTCTTTCTTATTACCGTTCTCCCCATACATCTCCCCATACACACAACATTCCTTCTCTTTCTTATTACCGTTCTCCCCATACACACAACATTCCTTCTCTTTCTTATTACCGTTCTCCCCCACCCCAACTTTTCTCCAAATACAAACACCATCATCATCATATTGTGTCATCTTCAAATTGAATGTTGGCTATTATAAATCACCATCATTTCATTTTATCCCTTGTCTTGATGCACATGCTGATTTAGGTTTTTCTGTCCAGCTCTTCATGTTGTCAATTCACTTTTCTCTTTGTTTCCTTCTACCATGTTACCATGTATTATTTGTCCAAGATGACTTTCAGTAAGTTATCTTATTGCTTTGTATCTGTATCTACACAAATTTGATGTGTTGTGTTCCAATAGAATTTTCTAAAAACAAAGAGAGGTTAAGTCAGTTCAGCTTGGCACAGTGACAATGCAAATATTTTTTATATATTAGGTTAGGGAGATATTCAAAATTGCCTTGAGGGCTCTTGACTTCTAATTTGATATCAGGATTTAGTCAAAAAACTTTTCAGGTGTTCTAAATGTGGTCATAGTCACAAGTTAGCACTGGCTTGGAATTAGTTTTCCTTTTCCTGGTATACAGCATTCCAGGACTGATAAGAGTCATATGAGATAAAGAAGGTCAATGCAAGACTTTAGTGCCAATACCGAAAGCTTTATCAAAACTAGAAATAACACAAGAAATATTTAATGTATTTACTTTTCATTGTTTACATTATCATTACAGCATTTATTTATAGCTTGAAAAAATATTTTGTAAACTGCATTTTGATAACTGAATCAAACAAATAGATCAAAACTTAAAGCATGTTATCTAGCAATATGTAACAGATAAAACTAGAAAACACATTGTGCTTTATATTTTAAAAAAAATTATATCTAATTAAGGGTTCTTCTTACTTTTAGCTCCCTTTGAGCATAGGTCTTCAACAAACCAGCATTTCAAAAAATGAAAAATGTCTTATGCAACAAATCTATGTCAATAGAAGTGAGAAAGAGAGTTCATCGGTGCTATATAGAGCCAATTCTGACCTATGGAAGCAAATCATGAACATTAAACAAATAAACGAAAAGACAATTAGAGGCCACCGAAGTGGGATTTCTCAGATGAATGATAAAAGTTCCCCAGACAGCTAAAAAAAGATCAGAAAAAAACAATCAACATTTTTCGAGCACATCACGAAAAGAGGAAAGTTGGAATACCTGGTTACAACTGGCAAAAATACAGGGAAAGAAAGATCGCGGACAACAAAGATAGAAAATACTAGGTAGCTTGATGTCGTGGCATGTTGATGGATTGCCACGAGTTGATGCGAGCATGTTGCCCTTTGACTCATAAGATGTGGCGGGTTGTAATGGCTTTCTTGACATTCCCGGCTCTTACTGGAGAGGTTGGATTTCGTCTATCCCAGGCTATGCTGGGAAACTACTAGTCCAGCCCAGAGGTACTGCAAAACTGGGTCCTCTATATCAGCAACAGCCACCACTACAGGGATCACGCGATCCTAGCTTCTGTTAGCCAGTCTGGTTTGATGCAGACTGTTTCCAGGGGAGACCACGAGGAACTGTTAGGTCTTGGTCGGCTGATGGTGCGCCGACTCTGCTATTGCGACCACAGGTTGCAGGCGCTTATGCTTCCCCGACGTCGTGGCATGGAAAACAGTCAACAACAGAACCTTCGATACAATGGATAGAAGATTGTGGAAGGTCATGATCACCTATGCCAACTGGTATGGGACATGATAAATGTGAGTGATGCCTGAACACGCAACTGCTGGTGTCAACATGTGGAGAAAACTGATACTTGCACAAAATTCTCTCCCTTGGGACTTTGCTAGAGATAAAACACTGGCGAACACAAAACAAACAAACCCTAAACAAAATATAATATTTGGTTATTTATACTTTTCGTGCATTTCTGTATCACAATAGAAACTTTTTTTTTCGTATGAAAAGTACTTCCTGGATGATTGTTATTTGTGAGATTATTGGTTTCAGCTACCCCTACAACTTTGAATGAAATGGTTCACTGTCTGAAGCCTAATGTGGGACTGGTATTACAGATGCCCTATTGTGCCACTAGAAAAGGGTTTGGTGCCATATATCAGCAGGTCTGTTTTTATTTTAATCTGTTCAGTACTTTTTTTTTTAATGCTAGATTTATTTTATTCTGTAGACTTGTGATCTATCTATCTATTGACCTTTCGAGCCGTAACCGGCCCATAGGGCGTAGACCAAGATACACCTTCTCCTATATGAATTTTTTGTTCTAGCAGTTTTCTTTTAAAGATATTTTATCAAATCTCGCCATCTGTCTCTGTTCTGTGCAAGTAGTTCTATCTCATTGAGGGAGCCGACTCCTGCTGCACTTGCCTCTCTCATCAATGTTCTTCTCAGTGTCTCCCTGGGTCTTCCTCTTTTTCTTTTACCTGTTGTTTCCCATATGAGGGCTTGCTTTGCTATTCGATTATTATCTCTTCTCATCACATGTCCAACGTATGACCATCGTCTTTTCTTTATTACTGAAGATATTAGTGGTTGATTGGCGATTTCTCTAATTTCCTCGTTTGTTTTGAATTCGTTCCATTCTATACCAAGTATTTTCCTTAGACATTTATTTTCGAATGCGTTCAACTTTGTTTCTATATCTCTTGTTGTTTTCCAGCTTTCACACGCATACGTAAGGGTTGATAGTACATTTGATTTGAATAGCCTAAGTTTTGTGTTTGTGCTAATGAATTTTGATTTCCACAACTTTTCAAGGCTTCTGAAAGACATTGCTGCTTTAGCCAGTCTGATTCTAATTTCTTTGCTCGTATCCCCTTCTCGATCAATGTGACTTCCAAGATAGATAAAGTGATCGATCTCTTCTACTGGTTTGTTTTCCATGTATATTTTGTCACTTGTTGGAATTAAACTTTTCATGACTTTAGTCTTTTCATGATTGACCTCAAGCCCAATTTTGCTGGCTATTGATGATAGTTCATTTATGTTTTCCTGCATCGTTTTTATCTGACTGCTGATGAGAACTATGTCATCAGCAAAGTCGAGGTCCTCCAAATGGTCTCCTTGTATGATTTGTGATGGAGAAAGAAAATTTATGTTATTTGTCTGTGGAGTATGTTTTTTTAAAGATACTCTCTAATTTGTAAACAAAATTGGTGAGTGAAGTATATGTGATTTCTGTTGACATTTTTACTATAAATGTAAAGAAATTTATGTTGAAATTTTTTGCTATAAATTATTAAGCAATTTATGTTTATAAGTCATCAGCGATCCTAGTGTTCCTAAAAATGCATGTTTTTTTTTTATGTTACACATGTCATGACTAAGAGTTGTTAAGACAAACATATGTAATTTCAGCAAAGAAATATGGGAATAAACTTAACAGTTATTTAAGAGAGGACTTCTACATTAAAATCTTCTTGCACTCAGATTAGTGGTTGGAGTAATCAACGTTACAACACTCTAGACATGCTCTATGTTGCTTTATCTTTCCTTCTCATCAATCCTGGTGCCATTTTATAACAGATGTTAGTGACTTGACTACAATACATCTCTCTTGTAAAGCTTTAAAGTTTTCATTATAGACCACAATTAACCTCTGCTCTCTTATTACTTGATAAAAAAAATTCCATAAGTTTTAAGAACACAGATAAGAAATCATTTAACTCTTTCTTGAAAAAGGAGGAACTCTGGAAGCAAAGAGTATGAAGTCATGCTGTCAAAATCAAAAGAAAACCCTTGAGAGCATCAGCCTTGATTGGAAGAAAGTGTAGAAAATGTCTAAAAGTAAAGACAGATGAAAAGATCTTGTCCATGACTTATGCTCCTCAAAGGAGCCTAAAGGGTTTTTATTTTATTTGAAATGTTCACTTATAGTGAATATATTTTAGGACTTTTTCAGTCTTTTGTCTTAAAATCAAGCACAATACCCTGAGAAAATCTATACAGACAATCAATAGAAATGGGGAGCCACAGTAGTTCAGTGGTTAGTGAACTGGACTACTAAGAACAAGAGGTCAGGTTTGATTCTGATTGACAGCTCATAGCCTTAAATGTAAACCTGATATTATTTAAAAGCCAGTTCTGAAAACCAACCACATACCCATAAAATGTGCCGCTGTTATTGCCAAATATGGACACTAACAAAACTCATTGTGTACTGGATTCACTAGTCTCTCTGACTCTGCAGGTCTACTTTGGAACAATGCAGGCACGAAACTGTCTCAGTGCAAACGCTGTCAATATCAATTGTTCAACTGGCATGTCAATGTTGTTTCGTCGAGAAATTCTTGATATTGTTGGTGGACTACAGACATTTGCAAAATATCTAGCTGAGGATTATTTTATAGCGGAGGCCATACGAAACCAGTAAGTATTTCTAGCAAATACATCAATGTCTCTCAAATGTTGAAGTTCTAATTTCTCAATTTTATATGTTTTAATGTCACTTGTCTTTGTTTTTTTCAGAAAGTAGTTTATTTTTATGTAATATAATTATAGTAATATTACTTCTGTTACCATGTGCAACAAGTTAAGAAAGATTTCATTGGTTATTCCTAGACAGGGTATTTTTAAAAATCAGAGTAGAGTAATTTGAGCATGGTCTAGAGCTGATTACAAGTGAACTCTTAAATAGTGATGCATGTGGGACCTGTTCTGTTACCAATTTTAAAATATCCATAATGGAATTTTTGTCCATATACCTATCATAAATTAGAATGAAAGTATCTGTTACCTTTATAAGATTAATTGTTACAGTGTAAAGTATTTAAACAAATTGTAATCATATTTTTGTACTTAAGGCAGATGAAATACCAAAATAAAGATCAGAAAGTTTTTACAAAACAATCTTTTCTGAGAATAAAGATTATTTATCTTCTCCTTTCATCTGCAAGACTGTCTCTCTTCTTCTGTTAAAAAAAAAGAGTTGAAGTGGCACAATGTTGTGCTGTGGTTGCCACCAACCTGTGATATCAGCATCTTTCAGTTTAACATTTCAGAGTAGCAGGTTTCCTTTGCTCTTTGATCCTTGCTTGATGGGTCCAAAGCACCAAAACCTTTGTTTTGTTTAACATAAAATTGATTGTAGCATTGGCAGTAAACTAATATGCAACTGACAGCTGAATCCAATAAATATCTAAATACAGTGTATTAATTGTAAATTGAATGGGAAATATTTGGCCCTTTATAATTTTGAGAGTATACTATTTGTAACAGAAGGTTTTGATTCATATATTTTATAAGCAATTACACCTCTTTGAGTTAACATATAACAAATTTGAAGGTGTCATTTGTGACTTATAGTCAGAGTTATAGTTTTAGATCTTAATTGATTTGTTTAACTGCACAAAACATTAAGGTTTTCTTCTACTGCATAAAAGTAGATGGTACTTACCTATCTATGAATGATTGACGAGAGTCTTAAGGTTATGGGAACAAACCCTAACAGAAAAGTGAGAATGAGGGATCCTAAGGCATTGTGCATCCTACTCATCTTCTGACATCATCTGCAATTCATCTGTTGTCATATAGGGACATTGTCCCATTGACTGGCATGTTAGTGTGACTTGGGCAAAGGACTAACTCCACAATAATAGCCCAACAAAACATGAGGATCATCTACAACATTCTTGCAACCGTTTATAAAGCCTTATATTAGGGCTGTCCAAAAAGTATCCAACCTTTGGGCAGGAGAACTCCTCACCTGCATATCTAAAACCCTAATCCCCTTCAATGTTCTCTCCTTGGGGACTGTACACATTTCTCCTGCCATTGTTGGAAGTGTTTCTGAAAGATGTTTTCATGAATAGAGAATATGGGCCATCATGTGCTGAATAATTTTTTTTTTTTTAGCTCAAAATGGGTCCCTTTCATCGTCATTTTTAGTTTGGAGACAGATTTTAGAACACTAATATGACCTCATCGTCTTAGAATTGAGTGTATCATGAACCTTAGGTCTTAGAAATGGAAAATACTTGGGACTCATACCAAGCCTCCTCCCACATCTCCCTTTGAGTATAGAGGAAGCTTAAGTGTATAAAGACTTCCTTGGTTGGGGAAATTCTTCTGGTCATCAGACTACCTTTCTAGTGTCCTGTATAGTTCAATATCATGATGTTTGTTACAATGTTATATATTTTTTGTCACTTCTAGAGGTTACAAAGTGGTGCTGTCAACAACCCCAGCACTACAGAACTCAGGTAACAGCTCAATAACAGACTTCCATAAGAGATTGGTCAGGTAAGTGATATAGTTTATCATACAATAATATTGATTATTTCACATTTAGTTTGTTTTTTGCTAGCAAGATAAATTTAGAAAGGAAACTTGTCAAGGTTCTTCGAATTCAGGTTGATCACTAAGATTTATGAACAGCAAGTTAGTAGAGGATGCAGAGGGGGAGAATTTTGAGAACCCCATTTATGTCTGAACAACAACAAAAATTGAATAAAATGCTGAAAAAATAAATACATCACCAAACAGAAAGTAACAACAATTCTGATAAACAAATCACAGAAGGAAATCGTGAAATTTAAATATTTTTTTGTGTATAACACTTAAAGAAGTTTAATTTAACTTGTTTAATTCGAATTGTTTTATTTTACATCCTTCTTAAAATAAAAAGGGAAAAAGATACCTATCATAGGAAATATGCTAATTGGCCAAGCCTGAATGATTGGGTCATTGGTCCTTTTTGCCCAAAATTCTTGGCCTCCCACTACCTTTTTTTTTGCTCAATTCCATCTTCTGCTGTTAATTTACTCACAAAACTGTTATAGTTCACTCTGGAATTCAAGTTTTTATAAATTTTTGAAAGCTTTATTTTTTGCATTTCAAAGCTGTGAAGTTAACTTATGCTTGGGCTTTGTATCCACTTTCTGCTAACAGCATTAGAAAAGTGAGTTGTCAGTGAGCATGCAGAATCATGTTTCATACAAACACTTTCTGAGTTTTCTTATAGTTGAATAATTCTGACAGACCACAAGTGATGGTTCATATATTGGCAATTCAATGAGCTGCTATTGAAGTTCATTTAAGGACACCTTAGTGATCTGTCATTCAGTGTATCATCTTGAATACGTTTTGAAGAAGTAATTAATAATATATGAGCTCTCTGCCATTTTAAACTGATGTAATTTTAATTATGTATGAAGGTCTCAATGACCATCAACAATATAAAAAGAGATCTCCTTAAAACATCAGAAAGAAACAAGCAACATTTTGCAGGCACTTCATGAGAAGATGAAAGTTGGAATACTTGATTTCAACTGGCAAAATACAGGGAAAGAGAAATCACAGATGACAAAGAGAGAAGATTCTAGATAGCTTGGTATCATGGCACAATCAACAACATAATTGATTTGATGCACTGAGGACAGAGAATTGTGGAAGAACATGATCACCTGCACCAATTGGCAAGGCACATGGTGATTATGATATTTTAGTTATGTGTAGATACTTTACTCAATCTAATTTGTATATATTGCTCTTCCTCAGATGGGCACAACTGCGAATAACTATGGTACCTCTTCTGATATTTCTGGAGCCATTAGGAGAGTGCTTCATGCTCGGAGCAATAACATCCTGGGCAACAAACTTCCTGTGGGACATATCTCCACTTGCTTTTTTCTTGGGTCATGTCTTGATCTGGTTTCTGTGTGATTACATTCTTTTCAGGATAGTTGAGGTAGGTCAATAAGTGTTTTATGTTTATTGTTTCTTTCACAGACATTTCACTCTTTTTCTGTTTAGACATTTATCCTCCCTTGCATTCAACTGTTTTTTACTGCCTTTTTTTTACACCAATTATCCTCATTTGACAACCTTGCACCATGTTTTTTCTTTCTATGTAACCATGATTTGGTTTTTGGTTATGGCTTCACAAAGTAGCATCTCTGCAATCATATCATTCCCATATCTCCTTGGCTGCTCATTCCAACAGCCTGTGCAACGTATGTTCATTGATCATTCTTGCCAGTGATCAGTGTGACCTGTAGTGAAGATTCCAAACGTTGACTGCAACTTCGAGAGACAAATTGGGGAGATTTATAATTGTCTAACAATTTTGCTTGGACAGCGGCCATTTTGCCTACTCTTTTCAATTCTTAACTGCCAACAGTTCTTCAACATGCACACTAGACCTCCTGTTTTTTTTTTTCCACCAATATCTGAAAACACTAGACATCGGCCAGTTACTGAAGCAGAGAATGGTGAAGAAAGGTCCTTGGATTCGCATAGTAAAATTCTTGTACAGAGGCTGTTGTCTTACCTTTAGACCCATCAGTGACCCCCAACTGTATGACCTTTGTTCAAAGTTTCTAGAGGAATCATGTGCAGTCTATATTTCTGGTATGATCTAATGAGCAGAGCAACTAAAAATAACAATGAAGTTATTAGCTTTACCACACTTCAGTATTAGCCATTCTATTTAATTGATTATGGCATTACTCACTATCCATTTGTCACTTAATTCAGCCCATATTCTATTCTATTCTATTCTATTCTATTCTATTGACCTTTCGAGCCGTAACCGGCCCATAGGGCGTAGACCAAGATACACCTTCTCCTATATGAATTTTTGTTCTAGCAGTTTTCTTTTAAAGATATTTTATCAAATCTCGCCATCTGTCTCTGTTCTGTGCAAGCAGTTCTATCTCATTGAGGGAGCCGATTCCTGCTGCTCTTGCCTCTCTCATCAATGTTCTTCTCAGTGTCTCCCTGGGTCTTCCTCTTTTTCTTTTACCTGTTGTTTCCCATATGAGGGCTTGCTTTGCTATTCGATTATTATCTCTTCTCATCACATGTCCAACGTATGACCATCGTCTTTTCTTTATTACTGAAGATATTAGTGGTTGATTGGCGATTTCTCTAATTTCCTCGTTTGTTTTGAATTCGTTCCATTCTATACCAAGTATTTTCCTTAGACATTTATTTTCGAATGCGTTCAACTTTGTTTCTATATCTCTTGTTGTTTTCCAGCTTTCACACGCATACGTAAGGGTTGATAGTACATTTGATTTGAATAGCCTAAGTTTTGTGTTTGTGCTAATGAGTTTTGATTTCCACAACTTTTCAAGGCTTCTGAAAGACATTGCTGCTTTAGCCAGTCTGATTCTAATTTCTTTGCTCGTATCCCCTTCTCGATCAATGTGACTTCCAAGATAGATAAAGTGATCGATCTCTTCTACTGGTTTGTTTTCCATGTATATTTTGTCACTTGTTGGAATTAAACTTTTCATGACTTTAGTCTTTTCATGATTGACCTCAAGCCCAATTTTGCTGGCTATTGATGATAGTTCATTTGTGTTTTCCTGCATCGTTTTTATCTGACTGCTGATGAGAACTATGTCATCAGCAAAGTCGAGGTCCTCCAAATGGTCTCCTTGTATCCATTCGATGCCTTTATTACCAGTGCAGCATTTCTTCATTATGAAGTCCATAACAATTCCAAATAACAAGGGCGATAAAATACATCCTTGTTTAACCCCAGTTTCTATTGGGAAACATTCGCTCAGTCCTTCCTCTGTTCGAACTGCACATGTGTAACCATCATACATGTCTTTAATAATATTTATTATTTTTGATGGTAAGCCATATTGCTTCAGAATTTTCCACAAAGAATCTCTATGAATACTATCAAATGCTTTTTTGAAGTCGATGAAGTTAAGTACAAAAGGTTTTTGCTTTTCAATGTGTTCCTCCAATATAAGTCGTAGAGTGAAAATGTGGTCAAGACAGCTTCTCCCTTTTCTAAACCCAGCCTGTTCTTCACGCATTACTGTATCTATTGAATCCTTTATTCTATTTAGGATGATTTTACAGAATAACTTTGAGGCAACTGACAAAAGTGTCACGCCTCTCCAGTTGTTACAATCTCTAAGATTGCCCTTTTTTGGGATCTTAACAATGATTCCTTTTTTCCATTTATGAGGCGTCTTCTCTGTTTTCCAAATGATGTTGAACATTTTTTGGAGATGTATTAAATTATGGCTATCAATTGCCTTGAGGATCTCAGCTGTTAACTTATCCTCTCCAGCAGCCTTGTTATTGGTCATTAGCTTTAAGGTGGTTTCTATTTCACTCAAGGTGAAGTCATCTAAATTTACATCTAATTCTGCTGCTGGTGTTTCAGCTTCAAAATCTATTAAACTGTGAGGTAGTGGACGGTTAAGAATTTCTTTGAAGTGTTCTGCCCAACGGGCTTTTATGTCTGCGCTTGTTGTTAGCATTAATCCAGATTTGTCTAGAATTGGTGATCCACTGGATGTATAGGTGTTTGTCAGCATCTTTTGTACAGTATAAAGAGTTCTGCTGTCTCCTGTAATTGCAGCTGTCTCTGCTTTCTCTGCCAAGTTGTCTATATAAGCTCTTGTATCTCTTCTTGCCGAACTTTTCACTTTGTTGTCTAATTCTTTGTATGTTGCTTTTGCCAGAACCTTTCCAAGATCTGTCTTTACATTAGTCATGGCTCTCTTCGCTTCTCTTCTATCTTTGATGTATTTCCATGTGGTGTCTGAGATCCAAGCTCGTTTTTCCATTTTCTTCAGTCCAGCACTTGCTTCTGCTGCTGTCATTAGTATTTTGCTCTGTGAGTCCCACATTTCATTGATATCTAAGTCTATTTCACCAAGTGCTGGATAACAATTACTTAGCTCTATGTTAAACTTTTCCTTTATGGCTTCATCTTTCAGTTTATGACTATCAATTTTATGTGTAATTGACCTCTTCTGTTGGTTTCTAAATTTTAATCTTATTTTCCCAATGCACAGGTTGTGGTCACTATTAACATCAGCACCTCTGTATGCTCTTACATCTAATAATGATGATCTGAATTGTTGTTTAATACATAGGTGGTCAATTTGATTTGATGTTCTATCATCAGGAGATATCCATGTTGTTTTGTGGATATTTTTGTGTGGAAATAATGTCCCACCTATAACTACATTTTCTATTAAACATAATTCTATTAATCTTTCTCCATTCTGACTTGTTGTATTACAGCCTTCTCTCCCCACACCATATTGACAGATGTTAATTAACTTCAAACCCAAATTGTTGTTGAAGCAAAATGAATGTCCTTTGACATATGTTGTTTATGGGAGTGAAATACTCAATTACTGCACCAGGCCAAGCCCGCATCATTTGTAGGTGAGGGGAGAAGCAGTGCACTTTCTGGCTGTATTTCCCCCATTTCAGTCAACTAGGTGCCCATTCCTTTTTACAGTTTTGTTTTAACAGATCAACTGGAGAGCTCAAAGCTCTGACTGAACCAACATATGCTACTCATGTTTTTAAATCTAAATCTCATGCATCAATGTCATGATATGCAAATGGCTTTCTTGATGCCCTGTTTTCTGCTGGAAATAGTTTGCTTATCCTGACTGTGAATGTAATGTTACTTTCTATATGCGAGTGTACTGTTACTCCCTGACTGTGAAAGTAATGTTACTTCCTAGCTGTGAGTGTACTGTTACTCCCTGACTGTGAAAGTAATGTTACTTCCTAGCTGTGAGTGTAATGTTACTTCCTGACTGTGAAAGTAATGTTACTTCCTAGCTGTGAGTGTACTGTTACTCCCTGACTGTGAAAGTAATGTTACTTCCTAGCTGTGAGTGTACTGTTACTCCCTGACTGTGAAAGCAATGTTACTTCCTAGCTGTGAGTGTACTGTTACTCCCTGACTGTGAAAGTAATGTTACTTCCTAGCTGCGAGTTAATGTTACTTCCTAACTGTGAGTGTAATATTACTTCCTAGCTGTGAGTGTAACTTTACTTCCTGACTGTGAACGTAATGTTACTCCATGACTGTGAATATAATGTTACTTCCTAGCTGTGAGTGTAACTTTACTTCCTAACTCTGAGTGTAATATTACTTCCTAGCTGTGAGTGTAACTTTACTTCCTGACTGTGAGTGTAATGTTCCATATACCAGCAGGTCACACCACAGCGATCTTCTCTTAAAGAAGGATGAATGGAGGGAATGAAGTAAATCGTTGTTTCTCTTGCTTCCAGATAACAACTGCTTAGTTTATTGTTCTGGTCTTTGTTGTATTGATCTCTATATTCAGATATTTAAATATTGCTTTTGTTTATGCTGTGTTGACTATATTGTTACAATTATCTGATGTTATGGGTTCAGGTTTGAAGTTTCAGTAAAATGATGGTGGATCAATCCTAATTTGACACTCTCCTGTCAATGCAACTGATACAGCAAAGAATGGGTTCCTAGCCCTAAGATTGGGTTATATTTTCTTTCTTTTGTTCAAGCACCTCATTTCTCAAGTTGTGGTCTTCTTTGCTCATCAGCACAAACACAAAACTTAGACTATTCATATCAACCCTTACGTATGCATGTGAGAGCTGGAAAACAACACTAGACATAGAAACAAAGTTGAACACATTCAAAAATAAATGTCTAAGGAAAATACTTGGTATAGCTTGGAACGAATTCAAAACAAATGAGGAAAATTAGAGAAATCGTCAATCAACCACTAATATCTTCAGTAATAAAGAAAAGACGATGGTCATATGTTGGACATGTAATGAGGATAACTGAATAACAAAGCAAGCCCTCATGTGGGAAACAACAAGTAAGAGGAAAAGAGGCTGATCCAGATGACACTGAGAAAAACGTTGATCAGAGAGGCAAAAAAAGCAGGAATCGGCTCCCTCAATGAGATAGAGTTGCTTGCACAGAACAGAGACAAATGGCGAGATTTGATAAAATATCTTTACAAGAATTGAAAACTGCTAGAATAAAAATTTAGATAAGAGAAAGAGTATCTGGGTCTATGCCCTATGGGCCGGCTAAGGCTCGAAAGGTCAACAGATAGATAGATCTTCTTTGTGTAAGCTTTGTTCGGTGGCCATTTTTGACTTTGCAAATACATAGTTGGTATGAAAATGCTTTTTATCATTTGCCCCTTAGCTGTCGTTTTAATGTTTTAAAAGCACAGCTAGTTGGTAGCTGACAATGTTTGCTCTCTCTGATGTTTGGTCTCGATCTGCTCTGTTTATGCTTCCGTCTTATGTAAATAATCTGCCCAAATATTTGAATTCTCTAATGGGTTATCCATTAGCCCAACTAAGCACATGTTTAAGGCAATTAGAGAGAATTGAGGGAGGGTTGAACCGCATACATTTTCCATTACCAGATATGCCATAGACCATATGTAACAGAAGGTAAACCATAGACCATATGTAACAGAAGGTAAACCATAGACCATATGTAACAGAAGGTAAACCATAGACCATATGTAACAGAAAGTAAACCTTAGACCATATGTCACAGAAAGTAAACCATACACCCATATGGTGTAAAAACTGCAAATGTTACAGTTAAAAAAAAGGCTCTTACAATAAATTACGCATGTGCAATGATTAAAATAATAATTAAATGGTAATAATGGAGGGTAATGAATGCTGTATTAATCTTAATAGTTAATGTAGTCTCATAGCAATTGCTGTTGGGGTATAAAATGTTGGTGGGAGCTGCTATAGCTCAGTGGTTAGTGTACTACACTGGACAAGAGGTCAGGTTCTATCCTGATCGATGGCTTCCGAGTTCACCCAGCCTTAAATGGGTACCTCATTTTTTTTTCTGGGAAAGTAAAGCAGCACGGGCGTAATACTGACCACACCACCCCAAAAATCATGTACAAAAGGTCTGTATAAATTATAGTCACTAACACCATATTCCATGATATACCACTTGGCGTGACTGAGCTCTTTACTTTTTTTTTTTTACTTATAAAGTGTTATTGAGTTATTTGCGGGTCATCATCATTGCACTCCGAACATGTCCATAGGTGCTCAGATCCCCTCCTCAGTAATTCCCTCAGGGTCCAGTGACTGACGACTCTAGTTCTGTGTTGGTTGATAAGTCTTCTTACACGCCCACTTAGTTTCTCATTTCTGGCTGTGCCCATCTTTACTCCCATCTCTTTCATCCGAAGAAGTGACGTGGATCTGTGTTTGTCAAAGTCCTGTGCTCTTCCCACATCTCGGAGGGCAGTGATGATGTCCGCCCGATCCATTGGTTGCCCGTCCTCAACGACATCGCAGCTAGCCAACCTGTCTGCTCTTTTATTTTCCCGTACTCCCGCATGTCCAGGGACATAGACAAAGGTGACCTTACGTATTTTGGATTATATAGTGTTAGTGACGTCATTGTGCTAACCCTCAGCTTTAGAGCTGAGATGGCCTTTCCTTTCATTTTAAAGAGTGGACACCCAGAGCCTTTTAGATACGAAAATATTGTGGCTGGACCAGCATTTAAATACTGAACACGCAGGCTGGTAGTCTGGTACGACGTCATTGATCTTTCTATATTCATTTTAGAAATACAAAAGGAAATTGGAAATAATATTCCTTTGAGGCTTATTTTTGAGGAAGGGGGTGGATTTGGAGAGACTATCATAAATAACAAACAAATATTAGTATAAGGAGTTAACCAGTGGTGGCCAACTGTAAATTAAATTATATTTTAAATTGTTGTTGTTGCGTTCAACAGCTTTCAACTCTGATGAAGTCTCTAGAGACTAGGAACTGAATTTTGCGTGTTAATCCATTTTTCACTGGCAGCCGTGTGCGCTGGAGTCTCTTGCTGCACAGGCAGATAACCCCAGCTTCGGAGGTACTCATGTTTTTTTTCCGTCGATGACTTACTGACGTTTCAAGCCAGGCCTCGCTGCTGAGACCAGAGGTGGTTGCCGCAGAGAGAAATCATAAATAAAAATCCGAACCGGTGTAGCAGGGATTTGTACCCACAGCCTCTCTGTCTCTTGCCTCGAGACCAACAAGTCCCCCATTGTCGTGGAATATGAGGAAACTGCAACAAGGAACATTTTTCATGCATAGCCTTCAATGGGTCCTGCCGCCTATCCACCATATACCGGAAGCTCATGTCATCCTGAAAATGATGATCATCATATTTCTTTTTAATGTATAGCGCTTGTTGATGTTAGGCCATTGCTGTTGACTCCAATTCCGAACATATAAACGCACAGTTAGTCGTCAGATTATCCCCGTCGCACATCAAACAACAGACCGTAAGATTAGCGTATGGCCGGTCTAGGGATTCACGATGAGCCAATACGATGACGTAGCACACACAACAATGTCGCGCCCCCAAGAATCCTGATTATTCTAGTGAATGCAGCCTACGACGAACAAAACACGGTGCAAATTCCCTAAAGAGATAAAACTGTGGCTGAAGAAGCAGTTCACATTAATGAGTAACATGTAAATAACTTGCGTCAAGCAGTTCCAACAACGGTCATGAACAGCACCAATGTGACGTAAAGCGCAGATCAAGTCTAGACGGTGGAAGGTCGCATTCACAACACTTGATTTGTCAAAAAGGGAATATTGCCGACGTACGACTCTGCTTTATCGGCGCAGATGTAGTAAGTAGATCATCATTTTGACTTAAACGCAGAAAAGTGCAATGGAGAACCGAAATTAATCAGACCCTGGCTGCACTTTCTGCAGCGATCGAGAGAACGTGAACTATATTCACCATCTTGGTAACGGAAGTCGTGCCCAGTATATTTTAAATGAGATCCATATTGGGGCTACCGAAAAATATTTCAAATACCTTGGATCATGAAAAAGAGAAAACGAAGATTTATTAAAGACTTTAACATTGAAACTTGGAGCCGCGACAGCTCAGTGGTTAGTGAACTGGACTACAATGGACAAGGGGTAGGGTTCGATCCCAACCGACGGCTTCCGGGTTCACCCAGCCTTAAATGGATACCGGATTTTTTTCTGGGAAAGTAAAGCAGCACGGGCATAATACCGACCACATTACCCCAAAAATCATGTGCTGAAGGTCCGTAAATTATATGGTCACTAACACCATATTTCCCTATACGCCACTTGGCGTGACGGGGGTACTTTACTTTTTTTTTTTACTTACTTAACATTGAAACAAACTGGCTTGTAAACAGCCGTCTACATAGGTCATTAAAATACTATGCCACGCCAGGCGGGCTGGAAAGAATTATATTGGAAGCCATTGTTCTTGCATGACGTTATCAGAACTAGACCAAACTTGACAGGTGGTTTCAAGACATCAAGAAGACTTTGAACTTGATAACAGAAATGGACGATCTGGCTAGAGGCAGAGATTCTTTCAGGCGGGCTGTGGGGAATGCAACGTTCTGAAAATGACATATATAACCTGATGATGATAACATAACAGACTGAGAGATAAGATCACAAATGATGAACTGGGAAAAAAAAACCTGCCATAGATATAAAGAAACAACAGATAAAATGGTTTGGCCACGTGACAAGACACAACACAACGAGCCTTCAATAAACGTTGCGAGAACACCAGACCCCACGGCCGACCACGAAAAAAGATGGCTTGACGGAATATTAGAAACACTAGGAAACAACAGCAGCAGTTATATCTCCCCTCGACACTGAAAGGGAAATGAGGAAGGAAATAAGATGATGATGATAACATTTACCCTATGGAGCAACCATTTTCTGAGTTCTGGCTGGGCCGTGCTTGGCTCACAAAGCTGAAGATAATAACAATGAAACATAAGCGTCCTTTCTGTCATATCCTTTACCATGTCAGTTGAGGTGACTGCAGCAATTTTAATAAACGGAGAATTCTTGATTTCTGACATCAACTGGTTTTTTTTTTTTTTTAAATGGTGTTGCTCTTTCTTTCTCTCGTTGATTCTTAGACGTTTATTTCTTATTGTTAAACAAGATAGCTCAAGCGCATTATCTCTGGATCTTCACACCCCATTGCTGGCTCCTTGCCACCAGCTTTACCGCAGCATTGCAATTATTTGCCTGTTCCCTCCCCATTATCTCTGTATCTTCACACCCCACTGCTGGCTCCTTGCTACCAGCTTTACCGCAGCATTGCAATTATTTGCCTGTTCCCTCCCCATTATCTCTGTATCTTCACACACCACTGCTGGCTCCTTGCTACCAGCTTTACCGCAGCATTGCAATTATTTGCCTGTTCCCTCCCCATTATCTCTGTATCTTCACACCCCACTGCTGGCTCCTTGCTACCAGCTTTACCGCAGCATTGCAATTATTTGCCTGTTCCCTCCCCATTATCTCTGTATCTTCACACCCCACTGCTGGCTCCTTGTTACCAGCTTTACCGCAGCATTGCAATTATTTGCCTGTTCCCTCCCCATTATCTCTGTATCTTCACACTCCACTGCTGGCTCCTTGCTACCAGCTTTACCGCAGCATTGCAATTATTTGCCTGTTCCCTCCCCATTATCTCTGTATCTTCACACCCCACTGCTGGCTCCTTGCTACCAGCTTTACCGCAGCATTGCAATTATTTGCCTGTTCCCTCCCCATTATCTCTGTATCTTCACACCCCACTGCTGGCTCCTTGCTACCAGCTTTACCGCAGCATTGCAATTATTTGCCTGTTCCCTCCCCATTATCTCTGTATCTTCACACCCCACTGCTGGCTCCTTGCTACCAGCTTTACCGCAGCATTGCAATTATTTGCCTGTTCCCTCCCCATTATCTCTGTATCTTCACACCCCACTAATGGCTCCTTGTTACCAGCTTTACCGCAGCATTGCAATTATTTGCCTGTTCCCTCCCCATTATCTCTGTATCTTCACACCCCACTAATGGCTCCTTGTTACCAGCTTTACCGCAGCATTGCAATTATTTGCCTGTTCCCTCCCCATTATCTCTGGATCTTCACACCCCAGTGCTGGCTCCTTGTTACCAGCTTTACCGCAGCATTGCAATTATTTGCCTGTTCCCTCCCCATTATCTCTGGATCTGCACACCCCACTGCTGGCTCCTTGTTACCAGCTTTACCGCAGCTTTGCAATTATTTGCCTCTTCCCTCCCCATTATCTCTGGATCTTCACACCCCACTAATGGCTCCTTGTTACCAGCTTTACCGCAGCATTGCAATTATTTGCCTGTTCCCTCCCCATTATCTCTGTACACTGATTCTTTGACTGTTGTTAAACTACACCTAGGGAAGAAGACCAAATCAACATATGAAGCACTTTTGTGTAACATCACACACGTAAGCCACCTGTAGTTGCTGTATCAGTTTTAGGGAACACGTTTTCCTATATCGACACAATCTCCCACTTTTAACAACTCTCAGAAACAGCAGAGTCTGATATGACTAGAGGCCCACAACTCTGCCTTATTGATAACATATAACATTAGTTGCGTGTTAGACGCAGGAGATTTCATGGTTGGACCCAGGAAGATAAACAGTGTATAGAAGTGTTGGTGAGGAGTGTTTCATCCGTGACAATAATCTAGTCAACAAAATATCGCTCCAATGTCTGGAATGATTCGCCTAATAAGGGACGCTAATAAACAAGCGGGAATGTCAAGGATGTACACATGAAGGTCAAGTGTAAATGTTGACTGTTGTGCTTGCGCTCTTAGTCGTCAAGAGTTTAGTGCGACTTTAATCTCGCTTCTATAGCGGACTTTAATCTCGCTTCTATAGCGGTCATTAATCTCGCTTCTATAGCGGACTTTAATCTCGCTTCTATAGCGGACTTTAATCTCGCTTCTATAGCGGTCATTAATCTCGCTTCTATAGCGGACTTTAATCTCGCCTCTATAGCGGACTTTAATCTCGCTTCTATAGCGGACTTTAATCTCGCTTCTATAGCGGACTTTAATCTCGCTTCTATAGCGGACTTTAATCTCGCTTCTATAGCGGACATTAATCTCGTCTCTATAGCGGACTTTAATCTTGTACGCAAAAACAATATTGCACGTATGTACATTATCTTGTATATACGATCTTTCTGTGTGATCTCTCTATATCGAGGTGTGACCATCTCCATCTTTCTCCAAATGTACTCTTTTGTAATCTCCACCAACGTTTTCTCTTTATATTATAATCTCTTCTCCAACCAATTATTGTATGTAACCTCTTGTTGTGACCTCCACCATGTTCTGTAACCTCTTTATGTTGATCTCTTTATATTGATCTCAACTCCACCAATGTCCATTCCAATGTTCATTCTATTATGAGTTCTATTCCAATTCAGTTCTCTTCTATTCGATCGTTCCCGTCAAAATGTGAACTCAATGTATATTTTATCAACTGCAACAATTGTATCAATCTCCAACTCCGCGACAACCATGCCATCTTCTGGATTGTCAACTCTATTATCAACTGTAAGCTTCCGCCAATAGTCACATTCCTTCTTCAGGACAGCATTCAGCCTTCACCATTTCATATGATTATGATATGTATCTCGTACGATTCTTCTCTATCGTCAAATATATATATATATATATATATATATATATATATATATATATATATATATATATATATCAATGCAGCGCTCAACTTCCAACTGAACAAATATCACAAAATGAACTCTTCTTTACATTTTTACTTGGAGCCTTTTTTTAATCTTCAATTTATTACACAATTTCAATAACAACGTGGTATACTATCACTTCCACTATTTCATATCTCATGCATTCTTCTATTCCTATTTCTATCTGTAGCTTGACGAATATCTATTCCTAACTAACTAAATATATTTGGCCATTTCCCTAGAATTGGTACGTTCCCATCGAACGCACCGCCCTAAACTATCTATCTATTTTCCTAAGCTACCTATTGGCCTATTACGTCGTGGAATTGAGTCCTCTCTATTCTATCTATCTCTAATGGTTGACCGTTATCTCTCCGATGTTGCTCACTATTCCGATAGGTCTTGTCAGTCCGATGTTCTAGCTCCAAGTGACTAGCTTCTCTAGTCACTTGCCAACCGTAACTCCCCAACGCGTCATCCCCTATTCTTTACGTCACTTTCTCTTCTGCATGAGAAAGTGCTCATTCTATAATTCCCCATATTTCATCTCTTGGTGTGTATCTTCCTTTTCACCCTTCCCCGCGCAAGTGTTTGGTTTCTATATTTCCCTACTCTCCTTTCCCCATTATTATCTATTCTTAATCTCTATTCTTCGCTATTATCTACTCCTATTCTCCATTCTCTGCTACAATCTCGCTTCTATAGCGGACTTTAATCTCGCTTCTATGGCGGACTTTAATCTCGCTTCTATAGCGGACTTTAATCTCGCTTCTATAGCGGACATTAATCTCGTCTCTATAGCGGACTTTAATCTCGCTTCTATGGCGGACATTAATCTCGCTTCTATGGCGGACATTAATCTCGTCTCTATGGCGGACTTTAATCTCGCCTCTATAGCGGACTTTAATCTCGCCTCTATCGCGGACTTTAATCTCGCTTCTATAGCGGACTTTAATCTCGCCTCTATAGCGGACTTTAATCTCGCTTCTATAGCGGACTTTAATCTCGCTTCTATAGCGGACTTTAATCCCGCCTCTATAGCGAACTTTAATCTCGCCTCTATAGCGGACTTTAATCTCGCTTCTATAGCGGACTTTAATCTCGCTTCTATAGCGGACATTAATCTCGCCTCTATAGTAGACGAATGGCAGAATGGTTGCGATTTATTCATCATAGTTCATGCGATCAGTTCATTCTATTACTATATATAGTGGCATTGACGGACAAAAACAATAGTCCCAGTCAATAAATATCATCTAATGTAAGTAATCTGCTAATGAAATGTTCTAGCCAACCTTATTAACGCGCTTCGTCGGCCGCTCTTGGAGGGGCGTTATTTGCCTCATTTTGTGATTTACAGTGAGTGATCACCATCATGTGCCGTCTTCTATTCGAAGGTTGGCTATCGTGAGGTGCCATGCCACCCACACTATCACAGTCTCTTTGTCTATCTCTCAATACTAGAAGTTTAGATGGTCTACAGCAAGCTGTTAAAACTGTGCTCACCCATCCATCTGTAGCTCATGAGATATGGGCTACCACACAGCGACTGTGTCTAATAGCTGGCTCAGACTAGTTAGTTTATTTCCAGGGCTGCTGTGTTGAGGTATAGCTTGTAGTCGATCAGCTCTGATTCACTACTCGCGATGCCAACAGTCGACTGGCTGCTCCTATGCGCTGTCCGGCATTTTAGCCCTTTTATTGTCGAAGCAGTTATGATATTGCAAAAAAAAAAAAAGGAGGGGGGGGGGGGGGGTTATAAATAGAGCGCACAGCTTCGCAGCTCAACCATCTCCGCAAATAAGATTAGGATTTCTAAAAAGTGTGTTTGGTGGCAGAGTGCGTGAATGTCATTTATGTTTGAGTATCGTCACGTGATGTTTGGTCTAATCATGTCAGTTAGACTGCTGGAGTGTGCAGCAGTCAATGGATGCTGCTTGCTACATATCATCCAATTTGTTCGTGTCGGACATCAGATTTAGTCTTCGCATGTCTGGATAGGCCAGTACTGATCAACACATTCGATCAATTTAAATTACTCTGCTGTGTGTGTGGTTTTTATTTTTTTTTAACAAAAGAACGTTCAGGAATCGACAACTGACAATGATGTGGTTGGTTGAAAGATGTTACTGGACATTGATAACGTGCCTCAGAAGACAGCGATTGCCCGTAAAAGGTTTTTTTTTAAATTTATTTTGCCTTTGTCTTTTAGGTATTGTGTAAACTTATGTCTGACTAATAGCGATAATATCGGAACTATTTCGTGGAGTAAATTATTACGCGCTGCCAGGATGTAGACTCAGTTAAAGTGGCTAAAATGTCAGCATTAACCGTTTCAAGAGTTCTATGGACTGACTCTTTTGCCCGATACATAGTGTTTCTTGTATAGGGCATGACGTAGGCGTATTGTATTGAGTAAATAGCTATAGCCCGTTCATTCGTGAACACAGGTAATTGAGCGGATGAGTTGAATGGCTAGTTAAACTTACAATTGTCTGTCCCGACAGCCACACATGTTTTTTTACATAACTTAAGTTAGACAAATCCTACAGGAAATCTCTTAGTTTTCTAAGGGGTGGAAAAAAAAATCGTTTTTTAAGGTTGGAGTGACCAAGAGTGCACATACCAAGTTTCAATTCTCTCAAAAGGTCGCAATGCTACGATTTGTGAAAGATGTTTCCGAATTTATGAATGTACGTGCATTGGCATAGTAGTCAGCGGTTTGACTTTAGTTTTAAACTGAAGGTGGGTTAAGTTGAGACTTTGAAATCCAAACCTCTCAGGGTGGTTTAAAGCCGAACCGTTAAAAGTCAAACCTCTCAGGGTGGTTTAAAGCCGAACCGTTAAAAGTCAAACCTCTGAAGACTGGTTAAAAGTCAAACCTCTGAAGACTGGTTAAAAGTCACACCTCAGGAGATAAAATAAATCGAAACATCTGGATAATGGTTAAAAATCAAACCTGTGGCGGCAGGTTGGCGCTTTTTAGTCGATCCAGCTAAACAAAAATGGGTACCTGATCCACCCAGTTAGAGAAGTAGTAACATTAAAGGAAGTGCAATGACCTACTTTTCTTTGGATGCTCTGGCCTAAGGCGGTGAAATAACAACTCAGATTATTTCCGCCATTAGTTGTTAGAGTGACAGCCTTGGCACAGAGGTTACTTATGTCAGGACAATCAAGACATCCATGTCTTTACAGCAGACACATCTATGCCCTTACTACCATTTACTTATCATTACATGTGTACTTTCTATTTATTCACTAGACAGCCTTGACACATAGGTTACTTATTACATTTAATGTGTTGTATCAGGCGAGGTATACTATATGTGTACATCATGTAGGATATACAGAGTTCTACATTCAGTTTCCAATCCCAGAAAGCACGTACATAATCCAGTAACGTAAACATTTATGTCCGTGAAACACACGTCTGACATAGCAATAGCTGAGTACTGTATTGGACCTGACATCAAGTAAAGCTCGTCTGGTTCCTTAAGAAAAGTGGCATTAAAGTCGCATTTTTCTAATCGGTATTTCTGGATCTTCATTTGCGATCATGACGTCATTCAGACTGGGATTCCGGATTCTCTTTTTGAGTCTGTTTTGCCTTTTATGGTTTCAGTTTTTCTTCCAAGGTAGTGGGCGTGGGTCAGGTTTTCATCAAGTCTGTAGACAGGATGGGGGAAACGATGTCTATATCTCGTTTCAAATCATCTGCCCAACTTTAAAAATCGATAGCTTTTTAACCACTTGTTGTAAGATATTCAAAATTTGCATGTAAAGTTATAATGATTAGAACCCAACAGGGAATTAATTTCATTAAAAAAAACATTTGGTTATTATTGTTGCTTATTTGATTTATATAAATTTATAACGACCCATTGATGTAGTCAAAACTTAATGTTTACAGTATTTTAAACTAAAAATAGCGAGTACAAATCCATACACTGTAGAGTATTTGCACGCTTTCCCCGTGGTTTTTTTTGACACAATTAGACACTTGAGAAATTGTGTGTTCCATTTCCGTTCATTCATAGGTGTAGACGTGGAACAATAACATTTATCATGAGTCTTAAAATGAAGTTCTGCAGTTTACAAAACATCGCAATAAAAATGTATGACTATTTTTGCAAAGAGGCTAAACGAGGAAGATTATTTCATTCTTTAGAAAACCCTGAGAATAGGACAAGACATATTTTGGATTTATTTAAACGGTCATTTAATCGCTGGATTCAAGCACGTGACCGTCAATGTTCAAAATATACAAAATCACAAGGAAGAGCAAAAATGTTGGATAATTTCGACAGTGAACTTATTAGAAGTGAAATTCGCAAAATGTTGGGTATGAATGAAACTGTTACAATAAGAAAATTAAAAATTTCGCTGAAAAAGAACAACAGTATTGAAATATCAAAGTCTACATTATGGAGGAATGTGAGAGCTGCAGGCTTTACATTCAGAAAGTATTCCAATGGACGAAACATCATCTGTGAGAAGCCACATATAGTAGTCATGAGAAGCAAGTACTTACGTGAAGTAAAAGAGGTGCGCAAGCAAGGTTATGATATTGTGTACTTGGATGAAACATGGATCAATGCTCACCACACTAACCAAAGGGAATGGCAGTCATCAGATGGAAAGATTAAGAGATTAATACCTAGCAGCAAAGGACAGCGCTTGATAATTGCTCATGCAGTTAGTCAACAACATGGACTAATACAGAATGCAGAGCTCATTTTTCTTTCAAAATCCATAGACAATCGGGATTATCACTCTGAGATGAATGGTCACATATTTAGACATTGGATTGAAAATTCTGTTCTCCCATCACTAGATCGACCATCTTGCCTAATAATGGACAATGCAGCGTACCACAACATTGTTGCACTTGAAGATAAAGTCCAGACGTCATCCAGTACAAAAGATGCTATTAAGATATGGCTCACAAAGGAGCACATACAATTTAATAACATGTACTTAAACCTGAATTACTATCTCTAGTAAATCAAAAACAAAGGACAAAGATTTTTAAAAATAGATAAGATTATCCAAGAGCACGGTCATATAAGTTTGAGGCTGCCACCTTACCATGCTCATTTAAATCCAATAGAACTAATCTGGGCAAAATTAAAAGGACAAGTGGCAGATGAAAATACAACATTCAAAATATGCGATGTAAAGACTCTTGCTAATCTCGCTTTATTAAATATAGACAAAGATTATTGAGCTAAATGTGAAGACCACGTCTTAAAACAGGAAGAGGAATATTGGAAAAATGATGGTTTGTGGAATATTCAACCCCAAACAGTTATTAATCTTTTAGACTCGTCTGATTCAGAATGAAAGTATATAGCCCCCACAATGTTGGCCCTATATTACCTTAAATTAGTTCAACAAACGGTCCTTTTTAGGACCACACAACTATAAAAATTGGACATACAGGTATACCTTGATATTATCGTCCGTCCTCGAACTGAGAAGACAATAATTCTCCTGGTGTTTTTCCTTATTCAGTTATTTCCCCATTGCGGCCAAGCCTTTACCTAGTGAAAATTAATCATATACCAGCAACTACGGTAATTTCTATTATTTAGGGGTTCACAATTTACAATTTTGACAAACATCAAAGAAATTCGCCGCTTTAAGAAAACTGCAGCTGCAAGATATTTGTTAAATATACATTTAAAGGGTCTTTTGCATTCTAATAACATTTGGAAAATTTCAACAGTATTTAACAAACGGTTTCTGAGCAATAGCGTTTTGAAGTTGGGCAAGTGATTTGAAACGAGCTATAGTAGAATTTGTATCTTGCCAACTGCGGACTGTGGTCACATGCGACCGGGCAATGCTGGTCTTATGAACGGTGCGCGGTACTGGGATGCCATATTTATTTTTGAAACACATTATGCAGTTGAAAACACACACAAAACTGTTGAAAACTTGCGCACAACAGGCACCATTTCTAGACGCAGAAATATCACAAGACCAATTCTAGGGCGAACACGATTTGCCAAGCACTGATGATAACTGCCTCACTTACAAATATTGAGGCCTAGTACTGGTAATGACATTGGTGGAGAACTAGCTTTTCTATCTGTCTGTCTGTCGTCATTTCGAATCCAAGACGGCACACAGGGCAGACATTCTCGACTTTCTTTACCCGACGGCCCCTCTTATTGTTAGACCCCGCACATGTCACTGTTCTAAACGAGCCGCTCACTCAGGACAAGGAAATTGATGTCTGCTGTTTATGCTTCTCGCCCTACTGTTTCCTTCTACTGTTGATGCTTCTCGCCCTACTGTTTCCTTCTACTGTTGATGCTTCTCGCCCTACTGTTTCCTTCTACTGTTGATGCTTCTCGCCCTAGTGTTTCCTTCTACTGTTGATGCTTCTCGCCCTAGTGTTTTCTTCTACTGTTGATGCTTCTCGCCCTACTGTTTCCTTCTACTGTTGATGCTTCTCGCCCTACTGTTTCCTTCTACTGTTGATGCTTCTCGCCCTAGTGTTTCCTTCTACTGTTGATGCTTCTCGCCCTAGTGTTTCCTTCTACTGTTTATGCTTCTCGCCCTAGTGTTTCCTTCTACTGTTTATGCTTCTCGCCCTAGTGTTTCCTTCTACTGTTTATGCTTCTCGCCCTACTGTTTCCTTCTACTGTTTATGCTTCTCGCCCTAGTGTTTCCTTCTACTGTTTATGCTTCTCGCCCTAGTGTTTCCTTCTACTGTTTATGCTTCTCGCCCTACTGTTTCCTTCTACTGTTTATGCTTCTCGCCCTAGTGTTTCCTTCTACTGTTTATGCTTCTCGCCCTACTGTTTCCTTCTACTGTTTATGCTTCTCGCCCTACTGTTTCCTTCTACTGTTTATGCTTCTCGCCCTAGTGTTTCCTTCTACTGTTTATGCTTCTCGCCCTACTGTTTCCTTCTACTGTTGATGCTTCTCGCCCTAGTGTTTCCTTCTACTGTTGATGCTTCTCGCCCTAGTGTTTCCTTCTACTGTTGATGCTTCTCGCCCTAGTGTTTCCTTCTACCGTTGATGCTTCTCGCCCTAGTGTTTCCTTCTACTGTTGATGCTTCTCGCCCTACTGTTTCCTTCTACTGTTGATGCTTCTCGCCCTAGTCTTTCCTTCTACCGTTGATGCTTCTCGCCCTAGTGTTTACTTCTACTGTTGATGCTTCTCGCCCTAGTGTTTCCTTCTACTGTTGATGCTTCTCGCCCTAGTGTTTCCTTCTACTGTTGATGCTTCTCGCCCTACTGTTTCCTTCTACCGTTGATGCTTCTCGCCCTATTGTTTCCTTCTACTGTTGATGCTTCTCGCCCTAGTGTTTCCTTCTACTGTTGATGCTTCTCGCCCTAGTGTTTCCTTCTACCGTTGATGCTTCTCGCCCTAGTGTTTCCTTCTACTGTTGATGCTTCTCGCCCTAGTGTTTCCTTCTACTGTTGATGCTTCTCGCCCTAGTGTTTCCTTCTACTGTTGATGCTTCTCGCCCTAGTGTTTCCTTCTACCGTTGATGCTTCTCGCTCTAGTGTTTCCTTCTACTGTTGATGCTTCTCGCCCTACTGTTTCCTTCTACCGTTGATGCTTCTCGCCCTAGTGTTTCCTTCTACTGTTGATGCTTCTCGCCCTAGTGTTTCCTTCTACTGTTGATGCTTCTCGCCCTAGTGTTTCCTTCTACTGTTGATGCTTCTCGCCCTAGTGTTTCCTTCTACCGTTGATGCTTCTCGCCCTAGTGTTTCCTTATACCGTTGATGCTTCTCGCCCTAGTGTTTCCTTCTACTGTTGATGCTTCTCGCCCTAGTGTTTCCTTCTACTGTTGATGCTTCTCGCCCTACTGTTTCCTTCTACCGTTGATGCTTCTCGCCCTATTGTTTCCTTCTACTGTTGATGCTTCTCGCCCTAGTGTTTCCTTCTACTGTTGATGCTTCTCGCCCTACTGTTTCCTTCTACCGTTGATGCTTCTCGCCCTAGTGTTTCCTTCTACTGTTGATGCTTCTCGCCCTAGTGTTTCCTTCTACTGTTGATGCTTCTCGCCCTAGTGTTTCCTTCTACTGTTGATGCTTCTCGCCCTAGTGTTTCCTTCTACCGTTGATGCTTCTCGCTCTAGTGTTTCCTTCTACTGTTGATGCTTCTCGCCCTACTGTTTCCTTCTACCGTTGATGCTTCTCGCCCTAGTGTTTCCTTCTACTGTTGATGCTTCTCGCCCTAGTGTTTCCTTCTACTGTTGATGCTTCTCGCCCTAGTGTTTCCTTCTACTGTTGATGCTTCTCGCCCTAGTGTTTCCTTCTACCGTTGATGCTTCTCGCCCTAGTGTTTCCTTATACCGTTGATGCTTCTCGCCCTAGTGTTTCCTTCTACTGTTGATGCTTCTCGCCCTAGTGTTTCCTTCTACTGTTTATGCTTCTCGCCCTAGTGTTTCCTTATACCGTTGATGCTTCTCGCCCTAGTGTTTCCTTATACCGTTGATGCTTCTCGCCCTAGTGTTTCCTTCTACTGTTGATGCTTCTCGCCCTAGTGTTTCCTTCTACCGTTGATGCTTCTCGCCCTACTGTTTCCTTCTACCGTTGATGCTTCTCGCCCTAGTGTTTCCTTCTACCGTTGATGCTTCTCGCCCTAGTGTTTCCTTATACCGTTGATGCTTCTCACCCTAGTGTTTCCTTCTACTGTTGATGCTTCTCGCCCTAGTGTTTCCTTCCACTGTTTATGCTTCTCGCCTTACTGTTTCCTTCTACCGTTGATGCTTCTCGCTCTAGTGTTTCCTTCTACTGTTGATGCTTCTCGCCCTAGTGTTTCCTTCTACCGTTGATGCTTCTCGCCCTAGTGTTTCCTTATACCGTTGATGCTTCTCGCCCTAGTGTTTCCTTATACCGTTGATGCTTCTCGCCCTAGTGTTTCCTTCTACTGTTGATGCTTCTCGCCCTACTGTTTCCTTCTACCGTTGATGCTTCTCGCCCTAGTGTTTCCTTCTACTGTTGATGCTTCTCGCCCTACTGTTTCCTTCTACTGTTGATGCTTCTCGCCCTACTGTTTCCTTCTACTGTTGATGCTTCTCGCCCTACTGTTTCCTTCTACTGTTGATGCTTCTCGCCCTAGTGTTTCCTTATACCGTTGATGCTTCTCGCCCTAGTGTTTCCTTATACCGTTGATGCTTCTCGCCCTACTGTTTCCTTCTACCGTTGATGCTTCTCGCCCTAGTGTTTCCTTCTACCGTTGATGCTTCTCGCCCTAGTGTTTCCTTATACCGTTGATGCTTCTCGCCCTACTGTTTCCTTCTACTGTTTATGCTTCTCGCCCTACTGTTTCCTTCTACTGTTTATGCTTCTCGCCCTACTGTTTCCTTCTACTGTTTATGCTTCTCGCCCTACTGTTTCCTTCTACTGTTTATGCTTCTCGCCCTACTGTTTCCTTCTACTGTTTATGCTTCTCGCCCTACTGTTTCCTTCTACTGTTTATGCTTCTCGCCCTACTGTTTCCTTCTACCGTTTATGCTTCTCGCCCTAATGTTTCCTTCTACCGTTTATGCTTCTCGCCCTACTGTTTCCTTCTACTGTTGATGCTTCTCGCCCTACTGTTTCCTTCTACTGTTGATGCTTCTCGCCCTACTGTTTCCTTCTACTGTTGATGCTTCTCGCCCTACTGTTTCCTTCTACTGTTGATGCTTCTCGCCCTACTGTTTCCTTCTACTGTTGATGCTTCTCGCCCTAGTGTTTCCTTCTACTGTTGATGCTTCTCGCCCTACTGTTTCCTTCTACTGTTGATGCTTCTCGCCCTACTGTTTCCTTCTACCGTTTATGCTTCTCGCCCTAATGTTTCCTTCTACCGTTTATGCTTCTCGCCCTACTGTTTCCTTATACCGTTGATGCTTCTCGCCCTAGTGTTTCCTTATACCGTTGATGCTTCTCGCCCTAGTGTTTCCTTCTACTGTTGATGCTTCTCGCCCTACTGTTTCCTTCTACCGTTGATGCTTCTCGCCCTAGTGTTTCCTTCTACTGTTGATGCTTCTCGCCCTACTGTTTCCTTCTACTGTTGATGCTTCTCGCCCTACTGTTTCCTTCTACTGTTGATGCTTCTCGCCCTACTGTTTCCTTCTACTGTTGATGCTTCTCGCCCTAGTGTTTCCTTATACCGTTGATGCTTCTCGCCCTAGTGTTTCCTTATACCGTTGATGCTTCTCGCCCTAGTGTTTCCTTATACCGTTGATGCTTCTCGCCCTAGTGTTTCCTTATACCGTTGATGCTTCTCGCCCTACTGTTTCCTTCTACCGTTGATGCTTCTCGCCCTAGTGTTTCCTTCTACCGTTGATGCTTCTCGCCCTAGTGTTTCCTTATACCGTTGATGCTTCTCGCCCTACTGTTTCCTTCTACTGTTTATGCTTCTCGCCCTACTGTTTCCTTCTACTGTTTATGCTTCTCGCCCTACTGTTTCCTTCTACTGTTTATGCTTCTCGCCCTACTGTTTCCTTCTACTGTTTATGCTTCTCGCCCTACTGTTTCCTTCTACTGTTTATGCTTCTCGCCCTACTGTTTCCTTCTACTGTTTATGCTTCTCGCCCTACTGTTTCCTTCTACCGTTTATGCTTCTCGCCCTAATGTTTCCTTCTACCGTTTATGCTTCTCGCCCTACTGTTTCCTTCTACTGTTGATGCTTCTCGCCCTACTGTTTCCTTCTACTGTTGATGCTTCTCGCCCTACTGTTTCCTTCTACTGTTGATGCTTCTCGCCCTACTGTTTCCTTCTACTGTTGATGCTTCTCGCCCTACTGTTTCCTTCTACTGTTGATGCTTCTCGCCCTATTGTTTCCTTCTACTGTTGATGCTTCTCGCCATACTGTTTCCTTCTACTGTTGATGCTTCTCGCCCTACTGTTTCCTTCTACCGTTTATGCTTCTCGCCCTAATGTTTCCTTCTACCGTTTATGCTCCTCGCCCTACTGTTACCTTCTACTGTTGATGCTTCTCGCCCTACTGTTTCCTTCTACTGTTGATGCTTCTCGCCCTACTGTTTCCTTCTACTGTTGATGCTTCTCGCCCTACTGTTTCCTTCTACTGTTGATGCTTCTCGCCCTATTGTTTCCTTCTACCGTTGATGCTTCTCGCCCTACTGTTTCCTTCTACTGTTGATGCTTCTCGCCCTATTGTTTCCTTCTACCGTTGATGCTTCTCGCCCTACTGTTTCCTTCTACTGTTGATGCTTCTCGCCCTACTGTTTCCTTCTACTGTTGATGCTTCTCGCCCTAATGTTTCCTTCTACCGTTGATGCTTCTCGCCCTAATGTTTCCTTCTACTGTTGATGCTTCTCGCCCTATTGTTTCCTTCTACTGTTGATGCTTCTCGCCCTAATGTTTCCTTCTACCGTTGATGCTTCTCGCCCTATTGTTTCCTTCTACTGTTGATGCTTCTCGCCCTACTATTTCCTTCTACTGTTGATGCTTCTCGCCCTACTGTTTCCTTCTACCGTTTATGCTTCTCGCCCTACTGTTTCCTTCTACCGTTTATGCTTCTCGCCCTACTGTTTCCTTCTACTGTTGATGCTTCTCGCCCTACTATTTCCTTCTACTGTTGATGCTTCTCGCCCTACTGTTTCCTTCTACTGTTGATGCTTCTCGCCCTACTGTTTCCTTCTACCGTTGATGCTTCTCGCCCTAATGTTTCCTTCTACCGTTTATGCTTCTCGCCCTACTGTTGATGCTTCTCGCCCTACTGTTGATGCTTCTCGCCCTACTGTTTCCTTCTACTGTTGATGCTTCTCGCCCTACTGTTGATGCATCTCGCCCTACTGTTTCCTTCTACTGTTGATGCTTCTCGCCCTACTGTTGATGCTTCTCGCCCTACTGTTGATGCTTCTCGCCCTACTGTTTCCTTCTACTGTTGATGCTTCTCGCCCTACTGTTGATGCATCTCGCCCTACTGTTTCCTTCTACTGTTGATGCTTCTCGCCCTACTGTTGATGCTTCTCGCCCTACTGTTTCCTTCTACTGTTGATGCTTCTCGCCCTACTGTTGATGCTTCTCGCCCTACTGTTGATGCTTCTCTCCCTACTGTTGATGCTTCTCGCCCTACTGTTGATGCTTCTCGCCCTACTGTTGATGCTTCTCGCCCTACTGTTGATGCTTCTCGCCCTAGTGTTGATGCTTCTCGCCCTAGTGTTGATGCTTCTCGCCCTAGTGTTGATGCTTCTCGCCCTACTGTTGATGCTTCTCGCCCTACTGTTGATGCTTCTCGCCCTACTGTTGATGCTTCTCGCCCTAGTGTTGATGCTTCTCGCCCTACTGTTGATGCTTCTCGCCCTACTGTTGATGCTTCTCGCCCTACTGTTTCCTTCTACTGTTGATGCTTCTCGCCCTACTGTTGATGCTTCTCGCCCTACTGTTGATGCTTCTCGCCCTACTGTTGATGCTTCTCGCCCTACTGTTGATGCTTCTCGCCCTACTGTTGATGCTTCTTGCCCTAGTGTTGATGCTTCTCGCCCTAGTGTTGATGCTTCTCGCCCTACTGTTGATGCTTCTCGCCCTACTGTTGATGCTTCTCGCCCTACTGTTGATGCTTCTCGCCCTACTGTTGATGCTTCTCGCCCTACTGTTGATGCTTCTCGCCCTACTGTTTCCTTCTACTGTTGATGCTTCTCGCCCTACTGTTGATGCTTCTCGCCCTACTGTTGATGCTTCTCGCCCTACTGTTGATGCTTCTCGCCCTAGTGTTGATGCTTCTCGCCCTAGTGTTGATGCTTCTCGCCCTAGTGTTGATGCTTCTCGCCCTACTGTTGATGCTTCTCGCCCTACTGTTGATGCTTCTCGCCCTACTGTTGATGCTTCTCGCCCTACTGTTGATGCTTCTCGCCCTACTGTTGATGCTTCTCGCCCTACTGTTGATGCTTCTCGCCCTACTGTTGATGCTTCTCGCCCTAGTGTTGATGCTTCTCGCCCTAGTGTTGATGCTTCTCGCCCTACTGTTGATGCTTCTCGCCCTACTGTTGATGCTTCTCGCCCTACTGTTGATGCTTCTCGCCCTACTGTTGATGCTTCTCGCCCTACTGTTGATGCTTCTCGCCCTACTGTTGATGCTTCTCGCCCTACTGTTGATGCTTCTCGCCATACTGTTGATGCTTCTCGCCCTAATGTTTTGCCATTTCTCTTATTTCTGCACTAGTCTTCACTCATTCCATGGTGTACGAAGTATTTTCCTGGGGCATTTGTTTTCATCTCTCTCTCCTTCCTTCTCCCCCCCCCTCCCAGCTTTCGCATGCAAAAGTAAGGGTAGATTATACGTTTACCGATTCTGTGTTTACCGTTAAATGGATATCAGTTGTTATTTTTTTTTGTGGGGAGGGAAGAGAAAGGCGGTCTTGTGTAGTACTGACATCATTAACCAACAAATGTGTGATTAATTCCATTCTATCCTATACTTTCTCGAAATATAAAGTCTTTCTTTCTTTCCTTATTTCTTTATTTCCTTTATTTTTTTCTTCGTCCTCTCTGGCACGTCATCCTAAGTCTCAACACACACACCAAGAACAGGAGGGACACATTATAGTAAGAAGAACAAGATAGTCAGTCCTAGCAGGCAATCGATCGGAGAGAAGGAAAACTAAAGGGTGTTTATAAAGTCTCACTACACTTGGTATCTAGGTCAATTTGAAAAAAATGTTTATGACGTCATCACAATATGTGCTCAATGGTAAGTTCACTTGTTGCGACAGTTTTCTTAATGACTTGTCTGGACTTTTAAGGATTCTGTCTTGGATATCTAAACATATTTCATCATTCACAGCAGGCCTACCAGATCGTGGAGCATCTTCCACATTTCCAGTAGCAATAAACTTATTCAACAAATTTCATTGACAGTGGGAGCACATATTGTGATGACGTCATAAACATTTTTTTTCAAATTGACCTAGATACCAAGTGTAGTGAGACTTTATAAACACCCTGTATATACATGCACAGGTAGCAGTCTCAGACACGCACTGAAGTACAAGGTGTAGAACTTACTGCAGCACAAGATAGAACTTACTGCAGCACAAGATAGAACTTACTGCAGCACAAGATAGAACTTACTGCAGCACAAGATAGAACTTACTGCAGCACAAGATAGAACTTACTGCAGCACAAGATAGAACTTACTGCAGCACAAGATAGAACTTACTGCAGCACACGATAGAACTTACTGCAGCACAAGATAGAACTTTCTGCAGCACAAGATAGAACTTACTGCAGCACAAGATAGAACTTACTGCAGCACAAGATAGAACTTACTGCAGCACAATATAGAACTTACTGCAGCACAAGATAGAACTTACTGCAGCACAAGATAGAACTTACTGCAGCACAAGATAGAACTTACTGCAGCACAAGATAGAACTTACTGCAGCACAAGATAGAACTTACTGCAGCACAAGATAGAACTTACTGCAGCACAAGATAGAACTTACTGCAGCACAAGATAGAACTTACTGCAGCACAAGATAGAACTTACTGCAGCACAAGATAGAACTTACTGCAGCACAAGATAGAACTTACTGCAGCACAAGATAGAACTTACTGCAGCACAAGATAGAACTTACTGCAGCACAAGATAGAACTTACTGCAGCACAAGATAGAACTTACTGCAGCACAAGATAGAACTTACTGCAGCGCAAGATATAACTTACTGCAGCACACGATAGAACTTACTGCAGCACACGATAGAACTTACTGCAGCACAAGATAGAACTTACTGCAGCACAAGATAGAACTTACTGCAGCACAAGATAGAACTTACTGCAGCACAAGGTATAGAACTTACTGCAGCACAAGGTATAGAACTTACTGCAGCACAAGATAGAACTTACTGCAGCACAAGATAGAATTTACTGCAGCACAAGATAGAACTTACTGCAGCACAAGATAGAACTTACTGCAGCACACGGTGTAAAACTTACTGCAGCATAAGGTGTAGAACTTACTGCAACAGAAGGTGTAGAACTTACTGCAATACAAGGTGTAGAACTTACTGCAGCACAAGGTGTAGAACTTACTGCAGCACAAGATATAGAACTCAATGCAGCACAAGATATAAAACTTACTGCAGCACAAGATATAGAACTTACTGCAGCACAAGATATAGAACTTACTGCAGCACAAGATATAGAACTTACTGCAGCACAAGGTGTAGAACTTACTGCAGCACACGGTGTAGAACTCACTGCAGCACAAGATATAGAACTCAATGCAGCACAAGATATAAAACTTACTGCAGCACAAGATATAGAATTTACTGCAGCACAAGATATAGAACTTACTGCAGCACAAGATATAGA